>JAVTVY010017451.1:0-62027 GCA_036873755.1 Hanleya hanleyi | reverse complement strand
TTGAAGTGGAGATGCCATACCCTCCGAGACACCGCTAAATGGGTATTATCTGGGTTTGGGCAATTTACACCTACTGTGTTTGTTGCTCCCGATTACCCAGAAATCTCATTTGCGCCACTTTTAGTGTGGTCTAGATATCTTCCTAATGCATTTATCTATTGACCATGCGCAGATAATACCCATTTAACGCTGTCTCGGAGGGTAAGGCATCTCCACTTTAAACGCCCAAAAATGGGTCAGACAGGTAGATAAATGTATTAGGAAGATATCTAGACCACTCTAAAAGTGGCGCAAATTCGATTTCTGGGTGATCGGGAGCAACAAACACAGTAGGTGTAAATTGACCATACCCAGATAATACCCATTTAGCGCTGTCTCGGAGGGTATGGCATCTCCACTTCAAACTCCCAAAAATGGGTCACAAAGATAGATAAATGTATTAGGAAGATATCTAGACCACTCTAAAAGTGGCGCAAATAAGATTTCTGGGTGATCGGGAGCAACAAACACAGTAGGTGTAAATTGACCATACCCAGATAATACCCATTTAGCGCTGTCTCGGAGGGTAAGGCATCTCCACTTTAAACGCCCAAAAATGGGTCACAAAGATAAATGTATTAGGAAGATATCAAGACCACTCTAAAAGTGGCCCAAGTAAGATTTCTGGGTGATCTGGAGCAACAAACACAGTAGGTGTAAATTGACCATACGCAGATAATACCCATTTAACGCTGTCTCGGAGGGTAAGGCATCTCCACTTTAAACGCCCAAAAATGGGTCAGACAGGTAGATAAATGTATTACGAAGATATCTAGACCACCCTAAAAGTGGCGCAAATAAGATTTCTGTGTGATCGGGAGCAACAAACACAGTAGGTGTAAATTGACCATACCCAGATAATACCCATTTAGCGTTGTCTCGGAGGGTATGGCATCTCCACTTTAAACGCCCAAACATGGGTCACAAAGATAGATAAATATATTAGGAAGATATCTAGACCACTCTAAAAGTGGCGCAAATAAGATTTCTGGGGGATCGGGAGCAACAAACACAGTAGGTGTAAATTGCCCAAACCCAGATAATACCCATTTAGCCCTGTCTCGGAGGGCATGGCATCTCCACTTTAAACGCCCAAAAATAGATCACAAAGATAAATGTATTAGAAAGATATCTGGACCACTCTAAAAGTGGCGCAAATAAGATTTCTGGGTGATCGGGAGCAACAAACACAGTAGGTGTAAATTGACCAAACCCAGATAATACCCATTTAGCGCTGTCCTGAGGGTATGGCACATCCTCCACCCTAACGCCCTAAATGGCTCACCAAGATAGATAAATGTATTAGAAAAGATATCTAGGCCACTCTAAAAGTGGCGCAAATAAGATTTCATGATCGGGAGCAACAAACAATGAAGTTGCAAATTGACCTATAATTTAGATAGAAGTACTCCGATTTAGGGCTGTCTCGGAGGGTATGGCATCTCCACTTCAAACGCCCAAAAATGTGTCACAAAGATAGATAAATGTATTAGGAAGATATCTAGACCACTCTAAAAGTGGCGCAAATAAAATTTCTGGGTGATCAGGAGCAACAAACACAGTAAGTGTAAATTGACCATACTCAGATAATACCCATTTAGCGCTGTCTCGGAGGGTATGAAATCTCCACTTTAAACGCCCAAAAATTGATCAGACGGGTAGATAAATGTATTAGAAAGATATCTAGACTACTCTAAAAGTGGCGCAGATAAGATTTCTGTGTGATATGGAGCAACAAACACAGTAGGTGTAAATTGACCATACCCAGATAATACCCATTTAGCGCTGTCTCGGAGGGTATGGCATCTCCACTTCAAACGCCCAAAAATGGATCACGAAGATAGATAAATGTATTAGGCAGATATTTAGACACTCTAAAAGTGGCGCAGATAAGATTTCTGGGTCATCTGGAGCAACAAAAACAGTAGGTGTAAATTGCCCATACCCAGATAATACCTATTTAGCGCTGTCTCGGAGGGTATGGCATCTCCACTTTAAACGCCCAAACATGGGTCAGACAGGTAGATAAATGTATTAGGAAGATATTTAGACCACTCTAAAAGTGGCGAACAAGATTTCCTGCGATCGGAGCAACAACACAGTAGGTGCAATCGACGATACGTGGAGGATACCACCCGCGGTTTAACGTCGTCTCGGAGGTAAGGTATTCCCACTTTTAAACGCCCGAAAATGGGTCAGACAGGTAGAGATAAATGTATTAGGAAGATATCTAGACCACCTAAAAGTGGCGCAAAATAAGATTTCTGTGTGATCGGGAGCAACAAACACAGTAGGTGTAAACTGACTATACCTGGTGATAATGTACTCCATTTAGCGCTGTCTCGGAGGGTATTGCATCTCCATACCTTCAAACCCAAAATGGGTCACAAAGATAGATAAATGTATTAGGAAGATATCTAGACCACTCTAAAAGTGGCGCAAATAAGATTTCTGGGTGATCGGGAGCAACAAACACAATAGGTGTAAATTGACCATACCCAGATAATACCCATTTAGCGGTGTCTCGGAGGGTATGGCATCTCCACTTTAAACGCCCAAACATGGGTCACAAAGATAGATAAATGTTTAGGAAGATATCTAGACCACTCTAAAAGTGGCCCAAATAAGATTTCTGGGGGAAAGGGAGCAACAAACACAGTAGGTGTAAATTGCCCAAACCCAGATAATACCCATTTAGCGCTGTCTCGGAGGGTATGGCATCTCCACTTTAAACGCCCAAAAATAGGGCACAAAGATAGATAAATGTATTAGAAAGATATCTAGACCGCTCTAAAAGTGGCGCAAATAAGATTTCTGGGTGATCGGGAGCAACAAACACAGTAGGTGTAATTTGACCATACCCAGATAACACTCATTTAGCGCTGTCTCGGAGGGTATGAGATCTCCACTTTAAACGCCCAAAAATGGATCGGACAGGTGGATAAATGTATTAGGAAGATATCTAGACCACTCTAAAAGTGGCGCAAATAAGACTTCTGTGTGATCGTGAGCAACAAACACAGTAGGTGTAAATTGACCATACCCAGATAATATCCATTTAGCGCTGTCTCGGAGGGTATGGCATCTCCACTTCAAACGCCCAAAAATGGGTCACAAAGATAGATAAATGTATTAGGAAGATATCTCGACCACTCTAAAAGTGGCGCAAATAAGATTTATGGATGATCGGGAGGAACAAACATAGTAGGTGTAAATTGACCATACCAAGATAATACCCATTTAGCGCTGTCTCGGAGGGTATGGCATCTCAACTTTAAACGCCCAAAAATAGGTCACAAAGATAGATAAATGTATTAGAAAGATATCTAGACCACTCTAAAAGTGGCGCAAATAAGATTTCTGGGTGATCGGGAGCAACAAACACAGTAGGTGTAAATTGATCATACCCAGATAATACCCATTTAGCGCTGTATCGGAGGGTATGGCACCTCCACTTTAAACGCCCAAACATGGGTCAGGCCGGTAGATAAATGTATTAGGAAGATATCTAGACCACTCTAAAAGTGGCGCAAATAAGATTTCTGTGTGATCGGGAGCAACAAACACAGTAGGTATAAATTGACCATACCCAGATAATACACATTTAGCGCTGTCTCGGAGGGTATGGCATCTCCACTTCAGACGCCCAAAAATGGGTCACAAAGATAGATAAATGTATTAGGAAGATATTTAGACCACTCTAAAAGTGGCGCAAATAAGATTTCTGGGTGAGTGAGTGCAACAAACACAGTATGTGTAAATTGACCATACCCAGATAATACCCATTTAGCGCTGTCTCGGAGGGTGTGGCATCTCCACTTCAAACGCTCAAAAATGGGTCACAAAGATAGATAAATGTATTAGGAAGATATCTAGACCACTCTAAAAGTGGCGCAAATAAGATTTCTGGGTGATCGGGAGCAACAAACACAGTAGGTGTAAATTGACCATACCCAGATAATACCCATTTAGCGCTGTCTCGGAGGGTAAGGCATCTCCACTTTAAACGCCCAAAAATGGGTCACAAAGATAAATGTATTAGGAAGATATCAAGACCACTCTAAAAGTGGCCCAAGTAAGATTTCTGGGTGATCTGGAGCAACAAACACAGTAGGTGTAAATTGACCATACGCAGATAATACCCATTTAACGCTGTCTCGGAGGGTAAGGCATCTCCACTTTAAACGCCCAAAAATGGGTCAGACAGGTAGATAAATGTATTACGAAGATATCTAGACCACCCTAAAAGTGGCGCAAATAAGATTTCTGTGTGATCGGGAGCAACAAACACAGTAGGTGTAAATTGACCATACCCAGATAATACCCATTTAGCGTTGTCTCGGAGGGTATGGCATCTCCACTTTAAACGCCCAAACATGGGTCACAAAGATAGATAAATATATTAGGAAGATATCTAGACCACTCTAAAAGTGGCGCAAATAAGATTTCTGGGGGATCGGGAGCAACAAACACAGTAGGTGTAAATTGCCCAAACCCAGATAATACCCATTTAGCCCTGTCTCGGAGGGCATGGCATCTCCACTTTAAACGCCCAAAAATAGATCACAAAGATAAATGTATTAGAAAGATATCTGGACCACTCTAAAAGTGGCGCAAATAAGATTTCTGGGTGATCGGGAGCAACAAACACAGTAGGTGTAAATTGACCAAACCCAGATAATACCCATTTAGCGCTGTCTCGGAGGGTATGGCATCTCCACTTCTAACGCCCTAAAATGGCTCACCAAGATAGATAAATGTATTAGAAAGATATCTAGGCCACTCTAAAAGTGGCGCAAATAAGATTTCTGGGTGATCGGGAGCAACAAACACAGAAGGTGTAAATTGACCATACCTAGATAATACCCATTTAGCGCTGTCTCGGAGGGTATGGCATCTCCACTTTAAACGCCCAAAAATAGGTCACAAAGATAGATAAATGTATTAGAAAGATATCTAGACCACTCTAAAAGTGGCGCAAATAAGATTTCTGGGTGATCGGAAGCAACAAACACAGTAGGTGTAAATTGACCAAACCCAGATAATGCCCACTTAGCGCTGTCTCGGAGGGTATGGGATCTCCACTTCTAACGCCCAAAAATGGGTCACAAAGATATATAAATGTATTAGAAAGATATCTAGGCCACTCTAAAAGTGGCCCAAATAAGATTTCTGTTTGATCGGGAGCAACAAACACAGTCGGTGTAAATTGACCATACCCAGATAATACCCATTTTGCGCTGTGTCGGAGGGTATGGCATCTCCGCTTTAAACGCCCAAACATGGGTCACAAAGATAGATAAATGTATTAGGAAGATATCTAGACCACTCTAAAAGTGGCGCAAATAAGATTTCTGGGGGATCGGGAGCAACAAACACAGTAGGTGTAAATTGCCCAAAGCCAGATAATACCTATTTAGCGCTGTCTCGGAGGGTATGGCATCTCCACTTTAAACGCCCAAAAATAGGTCACAAAGATAGATAACTGTATTAGAAAGATATCTAGACCACTCTAAAAGTGGCGCAAATAAGATTTCTGGGTGATCGGGAGCAACAAACACAGTAGGTGTAAATTGACCATACGCAGATAATACCCATTTAACGCTGTATCGGAGTGTAAGGCATCTCCACTTTAAACGCCCGAAAATGGGTCAGACAGGTAGATAAATGTATTAGGAAGATATCTAGACCACTCTAAAAGTGGCGCAAATAAGATTTCTGTGTGATCGGGAGCAACAAACACAGTAGGTGTAAATTGACCATACCCAGATAATACCCATTTAGCGCTGTCTCGGAGGGTATGGCATCTCCACTTCAAACTCCCAAAAATGGGTCACAAAGATAGATAAATGTATTAGGAAGATATCTAGACCACTCTAAAAGTGGCGCAAATAAGATTTCTGGGTGATCGGGAGCAACAAACACAATAGGTGTAAATTGACCATACCCAGATAATACCCATTTAGCGGTGTCTCGGAGGGTATGGCATCTCCACTTTAAACGCCCAAACATGGGTCACAAAGATAGATAAATGTTTAGGAAGATATCTAGACCACTCTAAAAGTGGCCCAAATAAGATTTCTGGGGGAAAGGGAGCAACAAACACAGTAGGTGTAAATTGCCCAAACCCAGATAATACCCATTTAGCGCTGTCTCGGAGGGTATGGCATCTCCACTTTAAACGCCCAAAAATAGGGCACAAAGATAGATAAATGTATTAGAAAGATATCTAGACCGCTCTAAAAGTGGCGCAAATAAGATTTCTGGGTGATCGGGAGCAACAAACACAGTAGGTGTAATTTGACCATACCCAGATAACACTCATTTAGCGCTGTCTCGGAGGGTATGAGATCTCCACTTTAAACGCCCAAAAATTGATCAGACAGGTAGATAAATGTATTAGAAAGATACCTAGACTACTCTAAAAGTGGCGCAGATAAGATTTCTGTGTGATATGGAGCAACAAACACAGTAGGTGTAAAGTGACCATACCCAGATAATGCCCATTTAGCGCTGTCTCGGAGGGTATGGCATCTCCACTTCAAACGCCCAAAAATGGGTCACAAAGATAGATAAATGTATTAGGAAGATATCTCGACCACTCTAAAAGTGGCGCAAATAAGATTTATGGATGATCGGGAGGAACAAACATAGTAGGTGTACATTGACCATACCAAGATAATACCCATTTAGCGCTGTCTCGGAGGGTATGGCATCTCAACTTTAAACGCCCAAAAATAGGTCACAAAGATAGATAAATGTATTAGAAAGATATCTAGACCACTCTAAAAGTGGCGCAAATAAGATTTCTGGGTGATCGGGAGCAACAAACACAGTAGGTGTAAATTGACCAAACCCAGATAATACCCATTTAGCGCTGTCTCGGAGGGTATGGCATCTCCACTTCAAACGCCCAAAAATGGGTCACAAAGATAGATAAATGTATTAGGAAGACATCTAGACCACTCTAAAAGTGGCGCAAATAAGATTTCTGGGTGATCGGGAGCAACAAACACAGTAGGTGTAAATTGACCAAACCCAGATAATACCCATTTAGCGGTGTCTCGGAGGGTATGGCATCTCCACTTTAAACGCCCAAACATGGGTCACAAAGATAGATAAATGTATTAGGAAGATATCTAGACCACTCTAAAAGTGGCCCAAATGAGATTTCTGGGGGATCGGGAGCAACAAACACAGTAGGTGTAAATTGCCCAAACCCAGATAATACCCATTTAGCGCTGTCTCGGAGGGTATGGCATCTCCACTTTAAACGCCCAAAAATAGGGCACAAAGATAGATAAATGTATTAGAAAGATATCTAGACCGCTCTAAAAGTGGCGCAAATAAGATTTCTGGGTGATCGGGAGCAACAAACACAGTAGGTGTAATTTGACCATACCCAGATAACACTCATTTAGCGCTGTCTCGGAGGGTATGAGATCTCCACTTTAAACGCCCAAAAATGGATCGGACAGGTGGATAAATGTATTAGGAAGATATCTAGACCACTCTAAAAGTGGCGCAAATAAGACTTCTGTGTGATCGTGAGCAACAAACACAGTAGGTGTAAATTGACCATACCCAGATAATATCCATTTAGCGCTGTCTCGGAGGGTATGGCATCTCCACTTCAAACGCCCAAAAATGGGTCACAAAGATAGATAAATGTATTAGGAAGATATCTCGACCACTCTAAAAGTGGCGCAAATAAGATTTATGGATGATCGGGAGGAACAAACATAGTAGGTGTACATTGACCATACCAAGATAATACCCATTTAGCGCTGTCTCGGAGGGTATGGCATCTCAACTTTAAACGCCCAAAAATAGGTCACAAAGATAGATAAATGTATTAGAAAGATATCTAGACCACTCTAAAAGTGGCGCAAATAAGATTTCTGGGTGATCGGGAGCAACAAACACAGTAGGTGTAAATTGACCAAACCCAGATAATACCCATTTAGCGCTGTCTCGGAGGGTATGGCATCTCCACTTCTAACGCCCAAAAATTGGTCACAAAGATAGATAAATGTATTAGAAAGATATCTAGGCCACTCCAAAAGTGGCGCAAATAAGATTTCTGGGTGATCGGGAGCAACAAACACAGTAGGTGTAAATTGCCCAAACCCAGATAATACCCATTTAGCGCTGTCTCGGAGGGTATGGCCTCTCCACTTTAAACGCCCAAAAATGGGTCACAAAGATAGATAAATGTATTAGGAAGATACCTAGACTACTCTAAAAGTGGCGCAAATAAGATTTCTGGGTGATCGGGAGCAACAAACACAGTAGGTGTAAATTGACCAAACCCAGATAATACCCATTTAGCGCTGTCTCGGAGGGTATGGCATCTCCACTTCTAACGCCCAAAAATGGGTCACAAAGATAGATAAATGTATTAGGAAGATATCTAGACAACTCTAAAAGTGGCGCAAATAAGATTTCTTGGTGATCGGGAGCAACAAACACAGTAGGTGTAAATTGATCAAAAACCCAGATAATACCCATTTAGCGCTGTCTCGGAGGGTATGGTATCTCCACTTTAGACGCCCAAACTTGGGTCACAAAGATAGATAGGAAGATATCTAGACCACTCTAAAAGTGGCGCAAATAAGATTTCTGTGTGATCTGAAGCAACAAACACAGTAGGTATAAATGGACCATACCCAGATAATACCCATTTAGTGCTGTCTCGGAAGGTATGGCATCTCCACTTCAAACGCCCAAAAACGGGTCACAAAGATAGATAAATGTATTAGGAAGATATCTAGACCACTCTAAACGTGGCGCAAATAAGATTTCTTGGTGATCGGGAGCAACAAACACAGTAGGTGTAAATTGATCAAACCCAGATAATACCCATTTAGCGCTGTCTCGGAGGGTATGCCATCTCCACTTCAAACGCCCCAAAACGGGTCACAAAGATAGATAAATGTATTAGGAAGATATCTAGACCACTCTTAAAGTCGCGCAAATAAGATTTCTGTGTGATCGTGAGTAACAAACACAGCAGGTGTAAATTGACCAAACCCAGATAATACCCATTTAGCGCTGTCTCGGAGGGTATGGCATCTCCACTTTAAACGCCCAAAAATACTTCACAACGATAGATAAATGTATCAGAAAGATATCTAGACCACTCTAAAAGTGGCGCAAATAAGATTTATGGGTGATCGGGAGCAACAAACACAGTAGGTGTAATTTGACCATACCCAGATAACACTCATTTAGCGCTGTCGCGGAGGGTATGGCATCTCCACTTTAAACGCCCAAAAATGGGTCAGACAGGTAGATAAATGTATTAGGAAGATATCTAGACCACTCTAAAAGTGGCGCAAATAAGATTTCTGGGTGATCGGGAGCAACAAACACAGTATGTGTAAATTGAACATACCCAGATAATACCCATTTAATGCTGTCTCGGAGGGTATGGCATCTCCATTTTAAACGCCCAAAAATGGGTAACGAATATAGATAAATGTATTAGAAAGATATCTAGGCCACTCTAAAAGTGGCGCAAATAAGATTTCTGGGTGATCGGGAGCAACAAACACAGTAGGTGTAAATTGACCATACCCAGATAATACCCATTTAGCGCTGTGTCGGAGGGTATGGCATCTCCACTTTAAACGCCCAAAAATGGGTCACGAAGATAGATAAATGTATTAGGAAGATATCTAGACCACTCTAAAAGTGGCGCAAATAAGATTTCTGGGTGATCGGAAGCAACAGACATAGTAGGTGTAAATTGACCATACCCAGATAATACCCATTTAGCGCTGTCTCGGAGGGTATGGCATCTCGACTTCAAACGCCCAAAAATGGGTCAGACAGGTAGATAAATGTATTAGGAAGATATCTAGACCACTCTAAATGTGGCGCAAATAAGATTTCTGGGTGATCGGGAGCAACAAACACAGTAGGTGTAAATTGACCATACCCAGATAATACCCATTTAGCGCTGTCTCGGAGGGTATGGCATCTCCACTTTAAACGCCCAAACATGGGTCACAAAGATAGATAAATGTATTAAGAAGATATCTAGACCACTCTAAAAGTGGCGCAAATAAAATTTCTGGGGGATCGGGAGCAACAAACACAGTAGGTGTAAATTGCCCAAACCCAGATAATACCCATTTAGCGCTGTCTCGGAGGGTATGGCATCTCCACTTTAAACGCCCAAAAATAGGTCACAAAGATAGATAAATGTATTAGAAAGATACCTAGACCACTCTAAAAGTGGCGCAAATAAGATTTCTGGGTGATCGGGAGCAACAAACACAGTAGGTGTAAATTGACCAAACCCAGATAATACCCATTTAGCGCTGTCTCGGAGGGTATGGCATCTCCACTTCTAACGCCCTAAAATGGCTCACCAAGATAGATAAATGTATTAGAAAGATATCTAGGCCACTCTAAAAGTGGCGCAAATAAGATTTCTGGGTGATCGGGAGCAACAAACACAGAAGGTGTAAATTGACCATACCTAGATAATACCCATTTAGCGCTGTCTCGGAGGGTATGGCATCTCCACTTTAAACGCCCAAAAATAGGTCACAAAGATAGATAAATGTATTAGAAAGATATCTAGACCACTCTAAAAGTGGCGCAAATAAGATTTCTGGGTGATCGGAAGCAACAAACACAGTAGGTGTAAATTGACCAAACCCAGATAATGCCCACTTAGCGCTGTCTCGGAGGGTATGGGATCTCCACTTCTAACGCCCAAAAATGGGTCACAAAGATATATAAATGTATTAGAAAGATATCTAGGCCACTCTAAAAGTGGCCCAAATAAGATTTCTGTTTGATCGGGAGCAACAAACACAGTCGGTGTAAATTGACCATACCCAGATAATACCCATTTTGCGCTGTGTCGGAGGGTATGGCATCTCCGCTTTAAACGCCCAAACATGGGTCACAAAGATAGATAAATGTATTAGGAAGATATCTAGACCACTCTAAAAGTGGTGCAAATAAGATTTCTGGGTGATCGGGAGAAACAAGCACAGTAGGTGTAAATTGACCATACCCAGATAATACCCATTTAGCGCTGTCTCGGAGGGTATGGCAACTCCACTTTAAACGCACAAACATGGGTCACAAAGATAAATAAATGTATTAGGAAGATATCTAGACCACTCTAAAAGTGGCGCAGATAAGATTTCTAGGGGAACCAGAGCAACAAACACAGTAGGTGAAAATTTGACCATACCCGGATAATACCCATTTAGCGCTGTCTCGAAGGGTATGGCATCTCCAATTTAAACGCCCAAACATGGGTCACAAAGATAGATAAATGTATTAGGAAGATATCTAGACCACTCTAAAAGTGGCGCAAATAAGATTTCTGGGTGATCGGGAGCAACAAACACAGTAGGTGTAAATTGGCCATATCCAGATAATACCCATTTAGCGCTGTATCGGAGGGTACGGCATCTCCACTTTAAACGCCCAAACATGGGTCAGACAGGTAGATAAATGTATTAGGAAGATATTTAGACCACTCTAAAAGTGGCGCAAATAAGATTTCTGTGTGATCGGGAGCAACAAACACAGTAGGTGTAAATTGACCATACCCAGATAATACCCATTTAGCGCTGTCTCGGAGGGTGTGGCATCTCCACTTCAAACTCCCAAAAATGGGTCACAAAGATAGATAAATGTATTAGGAAGATATCTAGACCACTCTAAAAGTGGCGCAAATAAGATTTTTGGGTGATCGGGAGCAACAAACACAATAGGTGTAAATTGACCATACCCAGATAATACCCATTTAGCGCTGTCTCGGAGGGTATGGCATCTCCACTTTAAACGCCCAAACATGGGTCACAAAGATAGATAAATGTATTAGGAAGATATCTAGACCACTCTAAAAGTGGCCCAAATAAGATTTCTGGGGGATCGGGAGCAACAAACACAGTAGGTGTAAATTGCCCAAACCCAGATAATACCCATTTAGCGCTGTCTCGGAGGGTATGGCATCTCCACTTTAAACGTCCAAAAATAGGGCACAAAGATAGATAAATGTATTAGAAAGATATCTAGACCACTCTAAAAGTGGCGCAAATAAGATTTCTGGGTGATCGGGAGCAACAAACACAGTAGGTGTAATTTGACCATACCCAGATAATATCCATTTAGCGCTGTCGCCGAAGGTATGTCATCTCAACTTTAAACGCCCAAAAAATGGGTCACAAAGATAGATAAATGTATTAGGAAGATATGTAGACCACTCTAAATATGGCGCAAATAAGATTTCTGGGTGATCGGGAGCAACAAACACAATAGGTGTAATTTGACCATACCCAGATAATATCCATTTAGCGCTGTCTCGGAGGGTATGGCATCTCCACTTTAAACGCCCAAAAATGGGTCACAAAGATAGATAAATGTATTAGGAAGATATCTAGACCACTCTAAAAGTGGCGCAAATAGGATTTCTGGGTGATCGGGAGCAACAAACACAGTAGGTGTAAATTGACCATACCCAGATAATACCCATTTAGCCCTGTCTCGGAGGGTATGGTCTCTCCACTTTAAACGCCCAAAAATGGGCCACAAAGATAGATAAATGTATTAGAAAGATATCTAGACCACTCTAAAAGTGGCGCAAATAAGATTTCTGGGTGATCGGGAGCAACAAACACAGTAGGTGTAAATTGACCAAACCCAGATAATACCCATTTAGCGCTGTCTCGGAGGGTATGGCATCTCCACTTCTAACGCCCAAAAATGGGTCACAAAGATAGATAAATGTATTAGAAAGATATCTAGGCCATTCTAAAAGTGGCGCAAATAAGATTTCTGAGTGATCGGGAGCAACAAACACAGTAGGTGTGAATTGACCATACCCAGATAATACACATTTAGCGCTGTCTCGGAGGGTATGGCATCTCCACTTTAAACGCCCAAACATGGATCACCAAGATAGATAAATGTATTAGGAAGATATCTAGACCACTCTAAAAGTGGCGCAAATAAGATTTCTGGGGGATCGGGAGCAACAAACGCAGTAGGTGTAAATTGCCCAAACCCAGATAATACCCATTTAGCGCTGTCTCGGAGGGTATGGCATCTCCACTTTAAACGCCCAAAAATAGGTCACAAAGATAGATAAATGTATTAGAAAGATACCTAGACCACTCTAAAAGTGGCGCAAATAAGATTTCTGGGTGATCGGGAGCAACAAACACAGTAGGTGTAAATTGACCAAACCCAGATAATACCCATTTAGCGCTGTCTCGGAGGGTATGGCATCTCCACTTCTAACGCCCAAAAATGGGTCACAAAGATAGATAAATGTATTAGAAAGATATCTAGGCCACTCCAAAAGTGGCGCAAATAAGATTTCTGGGTGATCGGGAGCAACAAACACAGTAGGTGTAAATTGACCAAACCCAGATAATACCCATTTAGCGCTGTCTCGGAGGGTATGGCATCTCCACTTTAAACGCCCAAAAATGGGTCACAAAGATAGATAAATGTATTAGGAAGATATCTAGACCACTCTAAAAGTGGCGCAAATAAGATTTCTGGGTGATCGGGAGCAACAAACACAGTAGGTGTAAATTGACCAAACCCAGATAATACCCATTTAGCGCTGTCTCGGAGGGTATGGCATCTCCACTTTAAACGCCCAAAAATGGGTCACAAAGATAGATAAATGTATTAGAAAGATATCTAGACTACTGTAAAAGTGGCGCAAATAAGATGTATGTGTGATCGTGAGCAACAAGCACAGTAGGTGTAAATTGACCATACCCAGATAATATCCATTTAGCGCTGTCTCGGAGGGTATGGCATCTCCACCTTAAACGCCCAAAAATGGGTCACCAAGATAGATAAATGTATTAGGAAGATATCTAGACCACTCTAAAAGTGGCGCAAATAAGATCTCTGGGTGATCGGGAGCAACAAACACAGTAGGTGTAAATTGGCCAAACCCAGATAATACCCATTTAGCGCTGTCTCGGAGGGTATGGCATCTCCACTTCTAACGCCCAAAAATGGGTCACAAAGATAGATAAATGTATTAGAAAGATATCTAGGCCACTCTAAAAGTGGCGCAAATAAGATTTCTGGGTGATCGGGAGCAACAAACACAGTAGGTGTAAATTGACCATATCCAGATAATACCCATTTAGCGCTGTCTCGGAGGGTATGGCATCTCCACTTTAAACGCCCAAACATGGGTCACAAAGATAGATAAATGTATTAGGAAGATACCTAGACCACTCAAAAAGTGGCACAAATAAGATTTCTGGGTGATCGGGAGCAACAAACACAGTAGGTGTAAATTGACCATACCCAGATAACACTCATTTAGCGCTGTCTCGGAGGGTATGAGATCTCCACTTTAAACGCCCAAACATGGGTCAGACAGGTAGATAAATGTATTAGGAAGGTATCTAGACTACTCTAAAAGTGGCGCAGATAAGATTTCTGTGTGATATGGAGCAACAAACACAGTAGGTGTAAATTGACCATACCCAGATAATAGCCATTTAGCGCTGTCTCGGAGGGTATGGCATCTCCACTTTAAACGTCCAAAAATGGGTCACAAAGATAGATAAATGTATTAGAAAGATATCTAGACCACTCTAAAAGTGGCGCAAATAAGATTTCTGGGTGATCGGGAGCAACAAACACAGTAGGTGTAAATTGATCATACCCAGATAATACCCATTTAGCGCTGTCTCGGAGGGTATGGCATCTCCACTTTAAACGCCCAAACATGGGTCACAAAGATAGATAAATGTATTAGAAAGATATCTAGACCACTCTAAAAGTGGCGCAAATAAGATTTCTGGGTGATCGGGAGCAACAAACACAGTAGGTGTAATTTTACCATACCCAGATAACACTCATTTAGCGCTGTCTCGGAGGGTATGGCATCTCCACTTTAAACGCCCAAAAATGGGTCAGACAGGTAGATAAATGTATTAGGAAGATATCTAGACCACTCTAAAAGTGGCGCAAATAAGATTTCTGGGTGATCGGGAGCAACAAACACAGTAGGTGTAAATTGAACATACCCAGATAATACCCATTTAACGCTGTCTCGGAGGGTATGGCATCTCCATTTTAAACGCCCAAAAATGGGTCACAAAGATAGATAAATGTATTAGGGAGATATCTAGACCACTCTAAAAGTGGCGCAAATAAGATTTCTGTGTGATGGAGAGCAACAAACACAGTAGGTGTAAATTGACCATACCCAGATAATACCCATTTAGCGCTGTCTCGGAGGGTATGGCATCTCCACTTTAAACGCCCAAAAATGGATAACGAAGATAGATAAATGTATTAGAAAGAAATCTAGGCCACTCTAAACGTGGCGCAAATAAGATTTCTGGGTGATCGGGAGCAACAAACAAAGTAGGTGTAAATTGACCATACCTAGATAATACCCATTTAGCGCTGTCTCGGAGGGTATGGCATCTCCACTTCAAACGCCCAAAAATGGGTCAAAAAGATAGATAAATGTATTAGGAAGATATCTAGACCACTCTAAAAGTGGCGCAAATAAGATTTCTGTGTGATCGGGAGCAACAAACACAGTAGGTGTAAATTGACCAAACCCAGATAATACCCATTTAGCGCTGTCTCGGAGGGTATGGCTTCTCCACTTTAAACGCCCAAAAATGGGTCATACAGGTAGATAAATGTATTAGGAAAATATCTAGATCACTCTAAAAGTGGCTAGCAAAATACTGTGGAATGTACACAGATTTTATTACGGCACTTTAGAAATGTTCTTAATAGCACACATTTTGAAGTATTGTTGTGAAATTTATATATTCACAGCGAAGAAAATTTATTGGGGAAAACATGGTCCCATTCGTGTTAGGAAAATCATAATGGTTGTCGAAATATATGGATTTTCACGAAGGTTACTACTTTCACATAGCGCGATTTAGAATATCGAAACGGGAATAGGGAATAAGGAAATAACTTCCGTTTCCTCTTATTAGGCAACCCTGAATCCAAACATCATCTCACGTGCCTTTTTAATAAATTTGTTTGTAAATACGCTTTGAGCTGGGTAATATCCAGGCGCAGGGCTCCAAATCCAGACATTCTCTCACAAGAGTATAGGTTACCGTGTGAGGAGTCTTTATCCAATGTAATACATACAAATGTAATTGGATTCACACTGATGTAGATGCGTGTGATTTTACAATTTCGACAAAACGGTTTCGATTTTAACCCCTTATGAAATTTGCGGTCTTCAAGACGACAGGGCTTGTGCGCGTGATCTTAAGATGTTGTAACGCGAAGTCGTCTCCGACTCAGGGGATGATCTTTATAAAACCTATACAATAATAGATTCCAAGGTCCAGCTTCTCAGATTTCTCGAAGACTTGATAGCCTCATTAAATGAGACAGGATACAACAAAACGAAGTTCATGTCCGTTGAATATTAAGCCGATTTATTGTAAATTCATTCCACCAAACTTAGGAATGATCGGCAACATTTGGCAGGCAGACTAGCACAACTTCATCAACATCAGACCATTCTGTAAACGGTCATTTTCGGAACTGGAGATAGCAATATCTATCATTGGAGATATGATAGCCTCTAGTGAGACCTGATGATACTGGCCTGTCTGTATGTGCCGTTCATTCCATTATATACAATGCTATACGTTACAATGTCAATTTAACCCAACATAAATGTCCTTATAAATTCGGTGCAATCATGACAAGCAGATCACGAATCTGTCGCATTACATAAATTCAGTCATCAAAACCAAGGTTAATTCATTACCCTTACACAAGCAGTTTCTATGTTATCCTGTAAATTTGAAATTACATAACTGTTTCCCACAAATAGTTGTGTTTACAATAACCGACCTAAAGGGTCATGGAATAGTATTTCGGAAATAGTTTTGTCAAAACATCACAATATCAAGGTTGCATGCACGCAGATTTATATAAAATTGGTAAATAAAAAGTCGAAATTTATGCATTTATATGGTGGTCAAGAATCGACATC
Source organism: Hanleya hanleyi (assembly GCA_036873755.1). Classification (NCBI taxonomy): domain Eukaryota; kingdom Metazoa; phylum Mollusca; class Polyplacophora; order Lepidopleurida; family Hanleyidae; genus Hanleya; species Hanleya hanleyi. The sequence goes on along the minus strand of JAVTVY010017451.1, from coordinate 44,983 downwards.
TTACACCCTGACTTTCGTGATTGTTGTTTTGAGTCGTTTGTAGATTTGAGCTGGATAGCATCTGGGTACTGGGTCATGAACCTTTACCAGCATGGGAGTCTATCAAACGTAATCAATAGAAAGGTATTGGATTTACCACATGTGTAGATGCGTGTGAGCTTTTTGTTTCGATTTAAAGTTAAATTTAAAGTGAAATTATATTTCAGTTTGGATTGTTTAATTTCGACAAACCGACCGTTGGCTGTTTTTTTGTAGTAACAAAAGTAGTATAGAAAGTGCTTTTCGAGTCAATGGCTCGTCACTGCGCATGCGCGAGAAAAAAATGGGCCGGTCATGGGGCGGTGTGCACAGGAGTGTTGTGCGCAGGTATGACGTCACTTCCGGTCTAGATGAATCGGGCGTGACCTTGGGGGCATGTATTCCTCCGTGGTGATGCGGTATGGCGGTGATGGGGTCTGCCTCCGCGGACCGAAAGTAGTCCCAAAACCGTGGGTTTTCGTGAGAATGTTCGGCAATCTGTAGGGACCGCTAGTGGACCGATTGGGTCGAGTGAGGTATCAATATGAAGCATACGTGAGGGAGTATCCAACGGGCTGGGTGTGACGTGGAACTGACGTCATTCTGCGCATGCGCAGTAGAGAAAGGGTATGGAAATAGACGTTTTGAGGTCTAGGTGGGTCACTAGTGGGCCGATTGGATCGAGTGAGGTATCAATGTGACGCATCCACCTGGACAAGTGTGTCGTTCGTTGTCAACATTCTGCGCATGCGCAGATAGGAAATTGTGGGAAAAGGGTATGGAAATAGACGTTTTGGGGTCTTAGTGGGCCGATTGGATCGAGTGAGGTATCAATGTGAAGCATACGTGAGGGAGCATCCACCTGAACTAGTATATCGTTCGTTGTCAACATTCTGCGCATGCGCAGACAGGGAATTGTGGGATAAGGGTACGGAAATAGACGTTTTGGGGTCTAGGTGGGCCACTAATGGGCCGATTGGATCGAGTGAGGTATCAATGTGAAGCATACATGAGGGAGCATCCACATGGGCTAGTGTGTCGTTCGTTTTCAACATTCTGCGCATGCGCAGACAGGGAATTGTGGGAAAAGGGTATGGAAATAGACGTGTTGGGGTCTAGGTGAACCCCTAATGATCCGATGGTGTCGTATGAGGTCTTATTTTGAAGCTCTCGTGAGGGAGCATCCGCCTTGATTAGTGTGTCGTTCGTTTTCAACATTCTGGGCGAGCGCAGACAGGGAATTTTGGGAAACAGGTATGGAAATAGACGTTTTTGGGGTCGAAGTGGGCCACTAATGGTCCGATGGAGTCGAGTGTGGTATCAATGTGAAGCAGTCGTGAGAGAGCATCCGCCTGGACTAGTGTGTCGTTCGTGTTCAACATTCTGCTGCGCAGGTCACGTGGTTTGGTGGGTCTGCGCAAGTGTGTGACGTCACTTCCGGTTTTCAGAATGACCTCCGACCTCCGAACACAGAAGAGTTCTAATTCTTCCTTAGACCTTAGACGTATGGAATGCATGTACTAGAACATCCGGGACCTCTTCAACATCCGGGTACTTTTCAACATCTGGGTACTCTTCAACATCCGGGTTTTCCCTGGCCCGGCCCGGCCGCAGCGCGCGCGGGTTATCCGGGCGAGCGCGCGCGCGCGCGTGTTATCCGGCCGCACGCCTATGCGGCATCACCGGAAGTGCGCGGGTGAATTTCTGGTCAAAAGGTCAAAGGTCACATCCAGGTCAAAAGGTCAAAGGTCTCCCTTCCGGCTAGGTTCTGCCCTCTCCGGGCCAATGGATAGCCTTTATCCGCCCTCCCGAAGCACCCATGGATGCACAGGGTCCTCGACAATATCGCCAGCACTATGCCCATGTTAAATGACCAGCAGGGAACCCTCAGTTTTTCCCAGAACCGTATTGGCACGAAAAAAAATACATGAAACCATGGTTATATAGTAATAAATATAATCTATAGGTGTTGGATGAGTCTCCGCACGCCGTCATCCTGGTCTTTACCTGCACCTCGAACCTCACTTCACTCCACCTGTGGCTCTTGTAACTTGTAACTCCCCGTCAAATGCTGGAATGCCCGCTCTTAACCTAGACCAAAACATGTACTTGATTTCATTGGCTCTCTATTCTACTGCAGTGCTCTCGCATTGTTTTCTGGACATTGATTGGTTACATTTGGCCCCATCCTAGGCCACTGATTGGCTACTTTCTCAACGGTGTTCAAAGCCAGTTTGACCGAATCCCCACATGTCTGTTATAGCCTTCATGCATTATGCTCATATAGAAAACACACAAGACAGGGTTTTTTGGTGAGATTTCATTTTGTTTTTTATTCAACAATAAATAACAACAACAACGTGAGAACAACCACGTGAAAACTGGAAACGTCTATTTCCATACCCTTTTCCCACAATTCCCTGTCTGCGCATGCGCAGAATGTTGACAACGAACGATCCAGGTGGATGCTCCCTCACGTATGCTTCACATTGATACCTCACTCGACCCAATCGGCCCACTAGTGGCCCACCTAGACCCCAAAACGCCTATTTCCATACCCTTTCTCTACTGCGCATGCGCAGAATGACGTCAGTCCCACGTCACACCCAGCCTGTTTAATACTCCCTCACGTATGCTTCATATTGATACCTCACTCGACCCAATCGGCCCACTAGCGGTCCCTACAGATTGCCGAACATTCTCACGAAAACCCCCGGTTTTGGGACTACTTTCGGTCCGCGGAGGCAGACCGTATCACTGCCAGACCGCATCACCACGGAGGAATACATGCCCCCATGGTCACGCCCGATTCATCCAGGCCGGAAGTGACGTCATATCTGCGCAGAACACTCCTGCGCACACCGCCCCATAACCGCCCCATTTTTTTCTGCGCATGCGCAGTGACGAGCCATTGACTCGAAAAGCACTTTCTATACTACTAACAAGGTGAACATTTTTGATAACTAACGATGCATAGAATAGGCTTCGGCGAATTGGTGCCATATAATGCTGGCTATAACCCCCATAATATAACATCTCCAGAACACTTCTGGTACTCTCGTAATTTTTAGCCAACAATGGCCGACTAGTATATACATTGCAAATGTCGGGGAGTTCAAGACGCTGAAAGAAGCGGGGAGGTAAGACCCGTGACCTCGAAGCGCTGATCCTGGGATCGAACAGTATACGGAGTTACTTGTGGTGTAGATTTGGTGAGTTATGTAAGACGTGGGATAAATTAACGACGTCTAGCGACTATAAATCAACCATATCATTTCACAGGTAAGCTTCCTTCGACACATTCAGACTAGAACACGAAGCACAATTCTAATACCTAGCCTTGGTATCTCAGTCGCGCGTTTGCTGCAGCTGTTCCTCTGGAAACTACGAAGTAACCACACGGCTCCTAGTATCGGTTTAAGCGGAATTACTAGATACGTTAACTCGGGAGCTGTGGTGACAGATCTGTCGAAATAAGTTGATGTTGATAATCTGATGTTAATGGATGAGCATCGAGGGCGATTGACGAAGTAAACACTTTACCGTGGAGCGAACAAAGTAAATGTAAATGATAGAATACCCAGAAAAGCTAACATGTAATTCCCGACGTCCTGTGGTAAACATATATTTGTCAAATGACATGTAGGCCTACAGAGGGCGGGCCTCGGGAATAACTGTTCACCAACAGAATCCTACCATATGCAGGTAATAAAATGGTGAGATATGTAATAGGTGGGAAACTGAAGACGTCTGGCGACTAAAAAATAACCATATCACTATACACACAGCAAAGCCTCCCTCGGAAACTCACATTCAGAATACCGGTACTATACGAAGGATTCTAATATGTAGCCTTGGTATCTCAGCCGCGCCTTTATGGCAGATGTTCATTCTGTTCTATCATTTTCTATTGCAACCAAGGACGGACACTTGTCCTCAGTGTGAAGAAAAGTGTCCTAGATGGGTTAGAAGATAGGGGCCAGACACTCTTAGACAGCGGACATTATTAGCCTTGTAGTATAGAAACAGCATCTGGAGGCACCTTGACCTAAAACATTTGCATATTGCGGAGCTCACGTGGGGGTCACAGAGGTCAAGTTCACTGTAGTTTCGCCAAAAGGGAGAGAGAGAGAGAGAATTAGGGTTTAACGTCGCATTTCGCCAAAAGAGTCATATCCGGTCACGTGACCGGAAATGACCCCGGAGAATGTATTCCTCCGCGGCGATGCGGTCGGCGGTGATGCGGTCGCGGGAAGAAGCTTCCGCGGAGAGAAAGTAATCCCGAGACTTCAAATACGCGGGTGGCCGGGAGAATCTCCGGGAATGTCTGGCAATCTTCGGCAATGTCCGGTAATATAATGTCCGGGCATCTCCGGGGAAGTCCGGTAGGTAATCCAAGTGAAGATACTCCAGTGACTTCCAATGTTAATCTCCCGGAATGCACGTCATCAAACATTGTCCCCGACAATATCGCCAGCACTATGCCCAGCATAAATGGCAAGTGGGGGATCCTCAGTTTCTCCTCATAGCCATACAGCGAGATAAAGGAAATCCCCAAAACCGTATTGGCACGAAAAAAAAATACATGAATACATGGGAAGTAAGACTTATAGTAATAAAGATAACGTATATGTGTTGTACGATATTGTTATTACGAGTCTATGATCAGTGAGACCACAGGGTCGAGCGTGCCGTGTCCAGTACGTCTCCGTAAAAAGATAAACAGACAAAATGACGGCGTTTGCTGTGGGAAATTCCCTTTTGGCATCGATCGTGCTGCCATATGGAGGCAAGGAAGACAACTCGGACTAGGCGAAACCTCTGTGGGCCGAATTCCGGGTGATCTCCCCTGATTCGAACATTTGCGAATATGCCCAATGAGAACCCACACATTACAACGCATATAAGGGAAGTGGGAAGAGGTGCCGACATACTGACAGAGCCATATGACTTCACAGTATTCTAAAGCACATATCAAGAATCTAACGATTCGTGATATGTGTTGTATCTCAGGTACGCTTATATTGTACCTGTTCATGTGGCAACTTGGATGATATGACCACACGGCCCCTAGCACCGGCATAAGCGGTATTAGATACAAATCTAGAGAGCTATGATGGGAATGCTCTGATAATGACGGCATCTAACACAAAAGACTAGTCTGTAAGGCCCGATGTCGACCCAGCATCAACTTCCCACAATGCCAACATATATCAAAGACCAAAAGGTCTGTACAGGGGGCGGGTCTCTGGGACGAAACGTCCACCAGCAGAATCTCGCCATATACAGGTAAAAATTACAACGCATATAAGGGAAGTGGGAAGATGTGCCGACATACTGACAGAGCCACATGATTTCACAGTATAGTCTTCTGGTTAACCTATTCTAAAGCACATACCAAGAATCTAACGATTCGTGATACGTGTTGTATCTCAGGTACGCTTTTATTGTACCTGTTCATGTGGCAACTTGGATGATATGACCACACGGCCCCTAGCACCGGCATAAGCGGTATTAGATACAAATCTAGAGAGCTATGATGGAAATGCTCTGATAATGACGGCATCTAACACAAAAGACTAGTCTGTAAGGCCAGATGTCGACCCAGCATCAACTTCCCACAATGCCAACATATATCAAAGACCAAAAGGTCTGTACAGGGGCGGGACTCCGGGACGAAATATCCACCAGCAGAATCTCGCCATATACAGGTAAATATTACAATGCATATAAGGGAAGTGGGAAGAGGTGCCGACATACTGACAGAGCCACATGACTTCACAGTATAGTCTTCTGGTTAACCTATTCTAAAGCACATACCAAGAATCTAACGATTCGTGATACGTGTTGTATCTCAGGTACGCTTTTATTGTACCTGTTCATGTGGCAACTTGGAGGATATGACCACACGGCCCCTAGCACCGGCATAAGCGGTATTAGATACAAATCTAGAGAGCTATGATGGAAATGCTCTGATAATGACGGCATCTAACACAAAAGACTAGTCTGTAAGGCCAGATGTCGACCCAGCATCAACTTCCCACAATACCAACATATATCAAAGACCAAAAGGTCTGTACAGGGGCGGGCCTCGGGGACGAAATATCCACCAGCAGAATCTCGCCATATACAGGTAAATATTACAATGCATATAAGGGAAGTGGGAAGAGGTGCCGACATACTGACAGAGCCACATGACTTCACAGTATAGTCTTCTGGTTAACCTATTCTAAAGCACATACCCAGAATCTAACGATTCGTGATATGTGTTGTATCTCAGGTACGCTTTTATTGTACCTGTTCATGTGGCAACTTGGATGATATGACCACACGACCCGTAGCACCGGCATACGCGGTATTAGATACAAATCTAGAGAGCTATGATGGAAATGCTCTGATAATGATGGCATCTAACACAAAAGACTAGTCTGTAAGGCCCGATGTCGACCCAGCATCAACTTCCCACAATGCCAACATATATCAAAGACCAAAAGGTCTGTACAGGGGGCGAACCTCCCTGGCCAGTTGCGGTATGGAGTGTTGCATCTTGTTTTTTTGCCTCTCCACGTAGAACACGATGATAGCGGGCGCGAAGGCATTGGTTGAAATTTGTTGAAAAGTTTGCCTTGCCCATGCGTGATACATAGACAAGCCCGTGGTGGACGTTTTGGGGCCTCGGTGAGCCCATAGTAGTCTGATTGGGTCGAGCGAGGTATCAGTGTGAAACATTAATGAGTGAGCATCCGACTGGATGGGCGTGACGTGGAACTGATGTCATTCGGCGCATGCGTAGTAAAAAGGGGCATGGGAATGGACGTTTTGGGGTCGAAGTGGGCCACTAGTGGTTCAAACGGGTCGTGGGAGGTGTCAAAGTGAAGCGCTCATCCAGGGCGATCAAGTCATGGGTGGGTGCATGTAAAATTAAGATTAGGTTTGGACATATAGAATCAGGAAACACGGACTTTACACCTAAAATTGGGAAAACCCTTATCAACCAGGCCCAGAGGGCCTAGTATGGCTAACTGAGGTACATCATTTTTAGATGACGACTCTATAACGAATATTATGGATTAAGAATACTGATCAGCGATACGGATTTGATATTTTGGAACATCATGATGTCTTGCCGGCATCATTGAAAACTGTTGACCGCTTCTCTCTTGGGAAACAAGCCTATGTTTATGTATACTTTTGTCTTTTTGAATTTGGTGCTAATACTGTTATATGGAAATGGAATAGGTCTTTGGATTATGGACGCGGATATTCTCTAATGGACGACGGCTGGATTATGAATGACGGACTAGACGCTTGTAATTCCAGCGGATCGGGACCTGCCGAGAGAGGCAGGTGGGTCTGTGGGTGTATGCAAAATTAGGATTGAGGTTGAACATATAAAAAGCGGAACACGGACTTTACCCCTAAAATCGGGGAAACCCCTATCAACCAGGTCTAGATGGGCTAATATCGGTCCCCAGCGGATTGGGGCCTACCGAGAAAGGCAGGGTGTGTTAGTGGGTGTATGTAAATTTAGGATTGGGTTTGAACATATAAAAAGCGGGGGCACGGGCTTTACACCTAAACCATGGGGAATCATCCAGGCAAGTGGGTATTGTGGCATATGCAGGGTTGCATGTAAAATTCGGATTTTCCCGAAAATATAAAAAGCGGAACACGGACTTTACACCTAAACTATGGGAAATCATTTTTTTATCTTGTGGATTTTACTATGGGCTCTGGCATGTTGTTTTTCTCGTCTCGCCACGTAGAACAAGATGGGAGGGGTCTCAAAGCCAAGCGGTGAATTTTTTTGAAAAGTTCAGGTAGGTCTGATGGGGTGGATAGGCCCATACTGGCTCAGTGGACAATGTGGGTTCCACTGGGAAACCCACTCTTGGACATTTGCGGTATGGGTTGTGGCATCTTGTTTTTCTCGTCTCACCACGTAAAACACGATGGGAGGGGTCTCGAAGCCAAGCGGTGAAATTTGGTGAAAAGTTCAGGTAGGTCTGGATAGGCCCATACTGGCTCAGCAGACAATGTTGGTCCCACTGGAAAACCCACTCTTGGACATTTGCGGTATGGGTTGTGGCATGTTGGTCCCACTGGAAAACCCACTCTTGGACATTTGCGGTATGGGTTGTGGCATCTGGTTTTTCTCGTCTCACCACGTAAAACACGATGAAAGGGGTCTCGAAGCCAAGCGGTGATTTTTTTTTAAGTTCAGGCAGGTCTGGATAGGCCCCACTGGAAAACCCACTGGCCTCTTGTTTTTCTCGCCTCACCACGTAAAATACTTGTTTTTTCATCCCGGGCTGTAGAACACGATGGAAGGGGTCTGAAAGCCAAGCGGAGATTATTTTTTGAAAAGTTCAGGTAGGTCTGATGGGGTGGATAGGCCCATACTGGCTCAGTGGACAGTGTGGGTCCCACTGAGAAACCCACTCTTGGACATTTACGGTATGGGTTGTCGCATCTTGTTTTTCTGGCCTCACCACGTACAGTACGATAGGAAGGGTCTCGAAGCCAAACGTTGAATTTTTTTGAAAAAGCCACTGTGCGCATGCGCATTGGGCAAGTAGCGCTTGGGTGGATATTTTGGGGTCTAGGTGAACACCTAATGGGCCGATTGGGTCGTGTGAGGTATCAGTGTGAAGCTCTCCTGGAGGAGTGTCCAGCTGGATGGGTGTGGGGTGGGAATAGCATATATCTGCGCATGCGCAGTAGAAAAGGAGTATTGGAATGGACATTTTGAGGTAGAGATGGACCCCTAGTGGTCCGATTGGCCCGTGGGAAGCCTCTTGGTATAGCGTCGGAATGGACTGGTGTCTAGTCCGGTTTCGTCATTTTGCAAATGCGCAGTCTGGCCGTAGTATAGAAAGCAGGCATTTTAGGGGTGGGGAGGAAGGTGTTTGGGGTAAAAATGGACCATCCGTGGTCCGAATGCGTCGTGTGGGGTGTCATCTTGTAGCCCTCGGGGTGTAGACCACGACTTAGGCGGACGTCCATGTCATCTGTTACGAGGAGATCGGTTGGAAGTAACAAAAGTGTGAAGTCTCGAAATTTGGGAGGTTAAGATCATATCTCTGTAAAGTCCCTGATCAATCCAAGAAAAAAAACCTACTACTGCGGACTGGGATTCTCGAATTTTAACTTTTGACCTGTGCGCATATTGATTGACTCAGTAGACCTTGAGTTTTCCTTCTAACAAGAGCTCTCTAGGCAATAGTCGTTTCATACTTCAATAACCACCAACTTTAGTTTTGCCTAACACTTGTCTCGGTTATTGGGCCGCTACCGCCCAAGCTCTCCGTAGGTTTAAACATGAAGAAGCAGATATTTTGTCATCTCTCCAACCCTCTCTTCAAATGGGATGCTAATATTAAACATTCACCTAATTGTTGTCAGTTCTACTCATTCCCCATTTATAACATAGGAAGAGTGGTGACTGGGACTAACCAAACTGACACATGCATCTGGTATAATGCGCTTGGTGATCACCAGAGGATGACATTGCTATAGCCGGATACACAGATTTGAATGTCCAAATGTTTCAACGACTTGATTTGATGTATCACGATCTTAATTTTGACATCTAAGTAAGGCATGGAAAAGATATTCGCTGTGGCTGTTATGGGAAGGCTTAGCACATTACGCCCCCCCCCCTCCCCCCCTACCATTTTCTCGCCGCTCCTCTCCTTGCAGTTACTTGCCGATGGGCGTTGTTTCTATCCGGGTAATCCGGCTTCCTCCACCAACCAAATTGGCTGTCACCATATGAGTGAAATAACATTGAGTGTGACATTGAACCACCGCCCCACCGCTCACTTCCTCTACTCTCCTTGCAACCACAAGGCATTAATTCCACAAGGCATTAATTCCGAGATTATATGAAAACTCGCCTAAAACATAATTTGGTATGCACAGGGCTTTAAATCTCCCCAAGTTGGGAACACCCTCTATTAGGCATAGCAATTTTATTAGGATGGGACAGAGGGTGGGGCACATACCCATGGGGGACGAACAATTGGGAATCATCGCTGGGAATAGTGCTTCTGAGAAGGGATTTCTTTACCAATAGGTGAAACCGAGTGTGACTCAGAGGAGAGACTAGGAGTGGAGCGAGGCAGAAACCCTCGGACCCAATACGGGAAGAAGATGAGTTTGGTTTGATGTTTACATATTATCTTCATAATATCCCGTAAAATGCACCAGAACACCATTTTACTAAATTTAGATACACATTAGCAGAACAGTGTAAGTTCCACTTCAAAATCTTATTCAGTTTTTTACCTCCGTCTAAACGAGAATTTGTGACACAAACTCACACATGGACAGACAGCAATGCTATATGTATATTCCCTAACCGAGGTCTAGGGGGAATAAAAATCCAATTCTCAAAATTGTGAGGACATCCACATAAAACAACCAAAATATGAGCGGTAACTGAGTGATGATTTGTGATGCTATACACCAAAAAAGTGGCCAGAATACATCTCCAATGGTTTAGAATCACAGCGACCAATGGACCCTCACCTGAAATGCTGGGATACAGTAGCCCCCGCCCCCTTCCCCCATTCTTCCACCGTTCATTCTTCCACCGTTCCTGTTCATGCCTGTTAATACACTACATATCCTAAGCATAGGATTGGAGATCAATGACAGATCTCATACATAGACGAACAAAGAATGTGAAAATTTGGTTGTTTTTATCACAGAAAATATTAAAACAAGGACCGTGGTTAAACCAATGTCTGATGGTTTTGGTTCAACTTTTTATGATAGTAATCATACCAGAGATCGTACAATTATCTCTATCATCTCTTATTTTATTATCTCTGGTCATACACAGGACTACACAGCAACTAGAGACCAAAGAGAATTAAATGGGATATCCATGAACAGGATTCAATTACAATGTATTAGAGAGAGAAATGACACTGATTATAGAAATGAACTGTATTTACTTTGTAGACACAAGTAGCCTCCTTGTGTAAAGTGTATTATGTAATAAGTCAACTAATTAAGATATCATGAGTTGCATGGTCAACACACTGCATACACCTCTGTGATAAAATTGTTTATCAGTGTTAGTTTAATTCAATTTGACCAAAATACATTTAATGAAAATTTAATGAAAATCAAGCAAGTCATTTAGAAGACATCATGATATAGAAGTTTACCTATGTTGATGTCTTTTGCGCCACCTAGCGAAGAACAAATGCAATGAAAAACAATCAGGCAAAACCCAAAGCCCAAGGGAGATGGCACATTTATTCCTAATACTGTTTACGGAGTTTTTGATGTTAAGGCAAATGGTTATTTGCTTTGCACTGAACGTGGATTGTCATGTCAGCAATGTTATATTTATGACTGAACTAGAATAGAACAATTTTAAAAAATTTATACCAATTTGACTATCCTTCAAAACCATTTTAATCAAATTTCACAGAAATCAAATAAGCCTTTCAGGCAAAATCGTGTTACAAAGGTTTACTTATGCTCTGACGTCAGTGCCGCCTTGTGGTGAACAGTAGCTATCAAAGCATAACCAGACAAATTTCTCAGATCTAAGGAGATAGCACAAAGTTTGTCCCGAAAATCTTTAACGGTTTCCGAGATATTTACGTTTAAATTTGCGACAGCCACAGAATTGTAGTGTTTGACTAAAAACCCATTGGTTTGCAACAGAGGTGACTTATCCTGTCAGCCATGCTATATTTATGCTAGGTCACATAAAAAAGAACAATAGGCCTATACAAATTTTCATCGATCAGATTGTGCAATTTCTATTTCACGCATAAAAAAACATGCCTTTATGGTGAAGCTAGCAATACCAAAACCTTTTCAGAACTTGTCTATCCGCTAAGATCATTCATAGAAATCAAACTAGCCATTCTGACGAAATCGTGAGAGAGCGTTGGACACACCGTTTTTCGCCAGATCACCGAAGTTAAGCAACGTTAAGCTCCGTCAATACTTGGACGGGTGACCGGGTGCTGTAGTGGCTGGGCTGATCAGTGCCCAGGGTAATAGGAACTATGAGCACTTTCGTGTTCTGGTATAGGCACCGTCGTGGTATGACTGAAACAAGGTTGAAAACGACATTAAACCCTACTACTCACCAGTGAGAGAAAGGCTTACCTATGCTCTGCGTAGAGTGCCACCCAGTGGAGAACAGCAGCTATGCAAATACAACCAGACAAAATTCTCAGGCTTAAGGAGATAGCACACAAAGTTTGACCCGATAATCTTTAACGGTTTCAGAGTTATTCATGTTCAAAAGTTGCGGCGGCTTCGGACCCAGCGGAGCAGTTCCTCATGAAAACATATTAAGAACATTCACTTTGTGGAGATGCACGAATTACTACCCAGTGGGTTATACGACTTCATTCATACTACTATCCAGTGGCAGAGATGGGCAGGCACAAGTGAGTGAGTGAATAGAATTTAACGTCGCTTTCAACAATATTTCAGCTATATCACGACGAACAAACTAAGCACCACCCAGCCCAGTTGTGCTCCTGCTACTTCAAAGAAGAAATCTTTGAAGCAGCATGGAACCATCCACCCTCCATCCACCCTATATATAAAACACTGAAATACAGCGCACAAGACACAGCCAGGATGCTTACATGGTGCAATAAAGACAAGTGATATTACAGTGCTAGACATCACATATCAAGTTCCTGTTGCTTCTCAGCAAAATGCATTGAAGCAACAGGAACCTGAACCCACTCAACCACACGCTGGGCAGGCACAAACGGACGCAAAACTTCATTTATGGTATAGATTTGCAGGACGTAGCAATTGATCCTAGTTGCATACAATTACTCTTGGAGAATGTTCCAGGTACGGTATATATCACTACTTTAAAAGTACGTGCTTCCTTTTACGCTTCATTTCAGACCGATTGCCGTGACAATCTGTCGTTGTGGCAGAAAGGTTCGTGTAGAGGAAGAGGAAGCTCGGACTAACAGCCACCACTATATCATGAAGTTACCCAAGAAATGGAGGGAGCTCAGAGAGATTTCACATGCAACGATTGAGATTTGTGGTCCCCCACAGCCTCCATAACTTGTTTTCCCTCCACCAGACAGTCTTCAAACGGCATCTCTTTCAGCATTTCAAATCCTAGTTTACCAAAGATTCTTCTGGAATAGTTACTTGTGGCTACGACAACAGCTGCGCGCAATCCCTTCTCCGTTGCAACTCTAAGGGCTACTTCTATGAGCCTCCCAGCTATTCCACGTCGTCGATAATCCGGGTCAACGGCCAAATGTATGAAGTTGGCATACCTACTCACATTATACTTCTGGAAAATGTCAACACCTTCGAAGAGATGCTCGATTATATTTAAAGTTATCCAGAGTTTCTTTGTATCTGCGTGATCCTTGGAAACTTCAGGAAGTTTTCGATTCTCTGACGAAACCACGGTACTTAATCGGGTGCCTACAATTTTCCCCGTCTCCCGATCAACAGCAACAAAAGACACACCGTCGGCAAGAAAGTGCGGCATGGCGAAGTCGAGCCAACCTCTAGTTTCTCTGGGGATGTCGAATTTGAGAACCTTAGCTATGGGATCCCCTTCTGGGCCGAAAAATACATCATTCACCAATGTTCGCACTTCATCCTCGTCTTTTGGATCCAGGAGCCTGTAGATAAATTCCTCAGACATATCCGTCTCTCTGTAATATTAATTCTTCTTGTCCGACATCAACATGCTAAATGATATTAACCCTATCTGGCCTGGGCTTTTTGGGACCTGGGTGGGGGGGGGGGGGGATCCCTAGAGCTAGGGGGCTGAAACTTTCCACACTATAGCTCTATCAGAAAATGTAATGAAATCAAAAATGGCCGCTTTGATGATGTCACAGTGACGTCATTTTTAAATATGGTATTTTTTGGTCGATTTTCTGGTCAGATTTTCCGATTTTTTTATTTATGCAATTTCTTCGCAAAAACTGCACGATAAATTAGTAAATATTAATGTGATGTGAAAAAAAAAATTTGCCCACTTTCCATCGCGGAAAAGCAGAAATTTTGAAGAAATACATGTGTATGACAACCCCACGTGGCTGCCATCTTGAATTTACCCATGATCCTTTGCTCGGGGGGTTATGCAAATAGGCTCAAAATGACCCAATGGGATAAATTATAAATTCAAGAAGTTTCAGCTCTCCCAATGTGATAAACTATAAATTCAAGGATAAATTCAAGGAGTTTCAGCTCTCCAGCTTTTTATACGCCCGCCAAAAGGCGGACGTATTATGTGATGGCGGTTTCCGCCCGTGTGTCCGTCCGTCCATCCGTCCGTCCCAGCGTCCGTCTGTCCGTCTCTCGTGTCCGGTCTATATCTGGGACAGTTTTCTATCTACAGTTCCAATTTTTGGTGAGTGGATACCCTAGCTGAAGACGTTGTATCGCGTACCGAAATTGAGGTCGAGGTCGGAGGTCAAAGGTCACTGTTGCCTAAAAATCAGAAAATCATTGATCATTGAAAGTTTTCTATTTACAGTTTTCTGTGAGTGGATGGCCTAGGGGGAACGATGTGTTGCATGCCAAATGTAGGTCAAGGTCAGAGGTCAAAGGTCAATTTGACTGAAAAATCAGGAAATCATTAAAAATTTCCATTTTTTTTAAGTGGATTCAATAGGGGGAAATGAATTGTCACATACCAAAAATTAGGTCAAGATCGAAGGTCAAAGTTCAGTGACCCCAAAATCAGGAAAATATTGAAAATAATTTTTTTTTGTGTCTAGATACATTAGGGGGACACGATGTGTCATATACCAAAATGTAGGTCAAGGTCAAAGGTCAAGGTCAGTGTGACCCCAAATCATGAAATTGTTAAAAATCATGATTTTTTGTGTCCATTGATATATATTAAGGGGAGACGATTTCTCTTGTACCAAAATTTAGGCCAAGATCAATAGTCAAGGTCACTGTGACCCCAGAATCAAGAAATCTTTAAAAATTACTTTTTTTTTGTGTCGGTAGATACATTTGGGGGACATTACATGTATGTGCCACGTACCAAAAAGTAGTTCAAGACCGAATGTCAAGGTCACTGTGACCCCCAAAATCATGAAATTGTTAAAAATCATGATTTTTTGTATCCATAGTAAATCTATGGTTCATATACATTGAGGGAAGACAATGTGTCGTGTACCAAAATTTAGGTCAACGTCAAAGGTCAAGGTCACTGTGATCCCAAAATCAAGAATTAAATTTTTTTGTGCCAGTAGATACATTGGAGGGACACGATGTGTTACATGTACCAAAATGTCGGCCAAAGCTTAAGGTCAAGGTCACTGTGACCCCAAAATTGAGAAATCATTAAAAGTCTCATTTTCATATGCCTTTCGAAGACGAAGTCGTGTAATACGATGTTGTGTTCTGTCCATTCATCCATTAACATTTGTTATCCATGCCCTATCTCTAGTTTCAAGGTATGGATTGGTACCAAACATTGGGTATACATTACTTGCATGGCGAAGAGAAGCCATATGAGTATAGTATATGTACCAAATATGGAGGCTCAACTCTTTGATTTAATGGCCGTATATGCCATTTCCTTATTCATTTCCTTATTCAGAACAGCGCCCCCTGGTGTCGGATATAGAAACTAGTGGCACAGTCTTGTAGCACTCTATGAGTATAGTACATGTACCAAATTTGGGGGCTCAACTCTTTGATTTAATGGCCGTATAGGCCATTTCCTCATTCATTTCCTTATTCAGAACAGCGCCACCTGGTGTAGGATCTGGAAACTAGTGACACCATTTTGTAGCACTATATGAGTATAGTATATGTACCAAGTATGGGGGCTCAACTCCTTGATTTAATGACCGTACAGACCATTTCCTTATTCATTTCCTTATTCAGAACAGCGCCCCCTGGTGTCGGATCGGTAAACTAGTGGCACCATTTTGTAGCACTCTATGAGGGGGGGGGGGGGAATTTGGCTTAATGTCACACTCAAGTTTGTTTCACTCATATGGTGACAGTCAGTTTGATCGGTGGAGGAAGCCGGAGTACCCGGAAGAACCACCGCCCTCCGGCAAGTAACTGACAAACTTTCACACATGGACCAGCTTGGCTCGAACCCGTCCCGGTTCAGCGGTGTGAGGCTAGTGGTCAACAGCGAAGCGCCTTAGACCACTCGGCCACCGAGGGCCCCCTGCACTCTATGAGTATAGTATATGTACCAAATATGGAGGCTCAACTCTTTCATTTAATGGCCGTATAGGCCATTTCCTGATTCATTTCCTTATTCAGAACAGCGCCCCCTGGTGTCGGATCGAGAAACTGGTGTCACCATTTTGTAGCACTCTATGGGTATAGTACATGTACCAAATTTGGGGGCTCAACTGTTTGATTTAATGGCCGTATAGGCCATTTCCTTATTCATTTCCTTATGCAGAACAGCGCCCCCTGGTGTCGGATCGAGAAACCAGTGCCACCATTTTGTAGCAGTCTATGGGTATAGTACATGTACCAAATATGGGGGCTCAACTCTTTGACTTAATGGCCGTATAGGCCATTTCCTTATTCATTTTCTTATTCAGAACAGCGCCACCTGGTGTCGGATCGGAAAACTAGTGGCACCATTTTGTAGCACTCTATGAGTATAGTACATGTACAAAATATGAGAGCTCAACTCTTCGATTTAATGGCCATATAGGCCATTTCTTTATTCATTTCCTTATTCAGAGCAGCGCCCCCTGGTGTCGGATCGGGAAACTAGTGGCACCATGTTGTAGCACTCTATGAGTATAGTATATGTACCAAATATGGAGGCTGAACTCTTTGATTTAATGGCCGTATAGGCCGTTTCCTTATTCATTTCCTTATTCAGAGCAGCGTCCCCTGGTGTCGGATCGGGAAACTAGTGGCACCCTTTTGTAGCACTCTATGAGTATAGTATATGTACCAAATTTGGGGCCTCAGCTCTTCGATTTAATGGCCGTATAGGCCATTTCCTTATTCATTTCCTGATTCAGAACAGCGCCCCCCTAGTGCCGGATCGAGAAACTAGTGGCACCATTTTGTAGCACTCTATGAGTATAGTACATGTACCAAATTTGTGGCCTCAGCTCTTTGATTTAATGGCCGTATAGGCCATTTCCTTATTCATTTCCTGATTCAGAACAGCGCCCCCCTAGTGCCGGATCGCGAAACTAGTGGCACCATTTTGTAGCACTCTATGAGTATAGTACATGTACCAAATTTGGGGGCTCAACTCTTTGATTTAATGGCCGTATAGACCATTTCCTTATTCATTTCCTTATTCAGAACAGCGCCCCCTGGTGTCGGATCGGGAAACTAGTGGCACCATTTTGTAGCACTCTTTAGTATAGTATACGTACCAAATATGGAGGCTCAACTCTTTGATTTAATGGCCGTATATGCCATTTCCTTATTAAGAACAGCGCGCCCTGGTGTCGGATCGAGAAACTAGTGGCACAGTCTTGTAGCACTCTACGTGTATAGTCTATGTACCAAAGGTGAATTGTCTACTACGTGCCGTAATGGCACTATTAAACAATAATATATTATCCGCGAATTATTGACTGCTCCCCTGGTTTGCTACTTGAATAGTGAACTGGGAACTGGGCGCCAACTTATAAGACGTCATATTATAAGTTGGCGCCCAGTTCCCAGTTCACAGATCACTATTCAAGTTTCAAATCGCGGGAGCAGTCCATAATACTCGGATAATATATTTTGGGTTAATAGTGCCATTACGGCACTTAGTAGATAATTCGTCTTTGGTACCTAGACTATACACGTAAGGGGTTACAATATGGTGCCACTGGCCTTCCGATCCCACACCAGGGGGCGCTGTTCTGAATAAGGAAATGAACAAGGAAATGGCCTATACGGTCATTAAATCCAAGAGTTGAACCCCCATATTTGGTACATATACTTTACTCATAGAGTGCTACAAAATGGTGCCACTAATTTCCCGATTCGACACCAGGGGGCGCTGCTCTGAATAGGAAAATGAATAAGGAATTGGCCTATACGGCCATTAAATCGAAGAGTTGAGCCCCCCATATTTGGTACATATACTATCCTCATAGAACGCTACAAAATGGTTCCACTAGTTTCCCGATTCGACACCAGGGGGCGCTGTTCTGAATAAGGAAATGAATAAGGAAACGGCCTATACGGCCATTAAATCAAAGAGTTGAGCCCCCATATTTGGTACATATACTATACTCATAGAGTGCGGGGGCCCTCGGTGGCCGAGTGGTCTAAGGCGCTTCGCTGTTGACCACTAGCCTCACACCGCTGAACCGGGACGGGTTCGAGCCAAGCTGGTCCATGTGTGAAAGTTTGTCAGTTACTTGCCGGAGGGCGGTGGTTCTTCCGGGTACTCCGGCTTCCTCCACCGACCAAACTGACTGTCACCATATGAGTGAAACAAACTTGAGTGTGACATTAAGCCAAATCCCCCCCCCCCCCCTCATAGAGTGCTACAAAATGGTGCCACTAGTTTCCCGATCCGACACCAGGGGGCACTGTTCTGAATAAGGAAATGAATAAGGAAGTGGCCTATACGGCCGTTAAATCAAAGAGTTGAGGCCACAAATTTGGTACATATACTTTACTCATAGAGTGCTACAAAATGGTGCCACTAATTTCCCGATTCGACACCAGGGGGCGCTGCTCTGAATAGGAAAATGAATAAGGAATTGGCCTATACGGCCATTAAATCGAAGAGTTGAGCCCCCATATTTGGTACATATACTATCCTCATAGAGCGCTACAAAATGGTTCCACTAGTTTCCCGATTCGACACCAGGGGGCGCAGCTCTGAATAAGGAAACGAATAAAGAAATCGAAGAGTTGAGCTCCCATATTTGGTGCATGGACTATACTCATAAAGTGCTACAATATGGTACCACTAGTTTTCCGATCCGACACCAGGAGGCGCTGTTCTGAATAAGGAAATGAATAAAGAAATGGCCTACACGGCCTTTAAATCAAAGAGCTGAGCCCCCGTATTTGGTACATGGACTATACTCACAATGTGTTATAACATGGTGTTACTGGTTTTCCGATCCGACACCAGAGGGCGCTGTTCTATACGGTCATTAAATCGAAGAGTTGAACCCCCATATTTTGTACATGGACTATACTCGTAGAGTGCTACAATATGGTACCACTAGTTTTTTTTATCCGATACCAGGGGGCGCTGTTCTGAATAAGGAAATGGTCTATACGGCCATTAAATCAAAGAGTTGAGCCCCCATATTTGGTACATGGACTACACTCACAAAGTTCTAAATATGGTGCCACAAGTTTTCCGATCCGACACCAGGTGGCTTAAGTTTCATGTTTTATCTGCAGAAAAGTATCGCCCGGAGGGCTCTACTCGAAAGTAATTAAATATATTGAAACGTAGAACGCTATTACATTTTAAGTAAACATATTGATTATTTAAGTATAAAAGTTGCCAGAACGACTCGGCTTCAGTTGGGGGATGTATGAGAGATTAAATTAAATTAAAGTTGAGTTATACTGCGATAACAATCGACGCCTGTTCATGAAGGATATGAAGGACCTTGAAATTAACATAACGCAGTTATGACTATCCTACGGGGATATCTGTGGGACACTAAAACTTTATTAGTTGCTATAACAATTGATGTTCAGTTAATGAAGCAGAAAATCCTATCGTCTGCTGCACTGGTAGATCACAAGAGAGCAGAGGCTGTGAGATATCCGATTCTGTTCTCGTGCATGGCCATTCCCCAAATGTAACCCGTATGCTATCGGGGTATTTACATTATCCAGGTACTCAGTGTTCTCTCGTGCAATGCACACGCTTGGTTTGCCCGCACTTGGATAATTTACCAAAAATATTTTGAAGATCCACACCTTGAGAGTTTTCATGTTTAATCAATGTTTCACAATATTTTCAATTCGTACAAACATTCTGAAAACATTAACACATTGAATGAATTTTTGTGCATGATCGCTTATGGCGGATGTCTCTTCGTTCGATATATTCTTAAATTCATTGGACACAAACGACCATTTTACCTCCATTTTAGAGAGGTGGCTGTGTTTAACCTGATTATCTGAGGGATGATTTTACTTGGGAGAACCAAGCTGGCATAACACATGCATGTGTTCATAGAGCAAAAGTCTATCACAAAATGAGATTGACCCATTGCATGTTATCATCTACTGGTTATTCCTCACCATCACCTTAATTAAATGCATGTACCTCCAAGGATGAGGCGTTGTCATTGATTTGCAAGGGTCATGCTTTATTCTCAAAGGGAGTTTGTAAGCACTTTTATGGCAAATTTCGATGCGTGGAGCAATACCTCGAAACGATTTGAAAAGGATTTAATGTGAACCTTTCAATTTAAGGTGTAAACAGGAACGGTGGACGCATATGTTTCAGAAGAAATATCAATATAAACAAGGTAGATTTTGTGTTAATAGATTAGATATTCCTAATAAGATGAAATTAACGGATATTTTAGTAATTGGAAGAATAAAATTAACGCAATATTATAATTCTATGAGAAAACGAATTTCTTAGGCTCGTTGATTTCTCTTTTGGACATAGAATATTTGTGCTGAGATTTATGCGATTTTTTATACGAAAAGAAATCACTCCAAATGAAGGTAATGAACGCATATGTACTTTTTCGATATTTCAAAACAGTTATTCACTGGTAATACTTAGGAGAAAGTCCAGCATGTTTTCTGAATTCTATATCAACTATCCTGGTTTTCCATCCATATTTGTCATAGGCTTAAGTTTCAACTTTCATTTGCAGGAAATGATCGTCCGGAGGAATGTACTATACTTATAGAGTGCTATAGTATGGTGCCACTACTTTTCCGATCCGACACCAGGGGCGCTGTTCTGAATAAGGAAATGGCCTATACGGCCATTAAATCGAAAAGATGAGACCCATACTTGGTACATGGACTATACTCACAAAGTGCTACAATATGGTGCCACTAGTTTTGCGATTCGACACCAGGGGGCGCTGTTCAGAATAAGGAAATGGCCTATACGGCCATTAAATCGAGGAGTTGAGCCTCCATATTTGGTACATGGACTACACTCAAAAAGTGATACAACGTGGGGCCACTAGTTTTCCGATCCGAATAAGGAAATGAATAAGGAAATGGCCTATACGGTCAATAAAGCGAAGAGTTGAGCGCCCATACTTGGTACATGGACTACACTCACAAAGTGCTACAACAGGGTGCCCCTAGTTTTCCGAACCGACACAAGGGGGCGCTGTGCTGAATAAAGAAATGGCCTATACGGCCATTAAACCGAATAGTTGAGCCCCCATATTTGGTACATGGACTATACTCATAGAGTTCTACAATATGGTACCAGCGCCCCATGGTGTCGGATCGAGAAACTAGTGACACAATATTGTAGCAGTAGCAAATGTTCCAAATATGTGGGCTCAACTCTTTGATTAATGGCCGTATACGCCATTTCCTTATTCATTTCCTTATTCAGAACAGCGCCCCCTGGTGTGGAATAGGGAAACTAGTGGCACCATTTTGTAGCACTCTATGAGTATAGCATATGTATCAAATATGGGAGCTTAACTCTGCGATTTAATGGCCGTATAGGCCATTTCCTTATTCATTTCCTTATTCAGAACAGCGCCCCCTTGGGTCGGATCGGAAAACCAGTAGTACCATATTGTAGCACTTTGTGCGTATAGTGGATGTGCCAAATATGTGGCTCAACTCTCTGATTTAATGGCCGTATAGATCATTACCTTATTCATTTCCTGATTCAGAACAGCCCACCCTGGTGTCGGATCGGAAAACTATTTTCAAGATATTGTAGCACTTTGAGAGTATAGTGCATGTACCAAATATGGAGGCTCAACTCTTTGATTTAATGGCCGTATAGGCCATTTCCTTATTCATTTCCTTATTCAGAACAGCGATTCCTGGTGTCGGATCGAGAAACTAGTGGCACCGTTTTGTAGCACTCTGTGAGTATAGTATATGTCCCAAATATGGAGGCTCAACTCTTTGATTTAATGGCCGTATAGGCCACTTCCTTATTCATTTCCTTATTCAGAACAGCGCCCCCTGGTGTCGGATCGAGAAACTAGTGGCACCATTTTGTAGCACTCTATGAGTATAGTACATGTACCAAATTTGGATGCTCAACTCTTTGATTTAATGGCCGTATAGACCATTTCCTTATTCAGAACAGCGCCCCCAGGTGCCGGATCGGGAAACTAGTGGCACCATTTTGTAGCACTCTACGAGTATAGTATATGTACCAAATATGGAGGCTCAACTCTTTGATTTAATGGCCGTATAGGCCATTTCCTTATTCATTTCCTTATTCAGAACAGCGCCCCCTGGTGTCGGATTGGGAAACTACTGGGACCATTTTGTAGCACTCTATGAGTATAGTATATGTACCAAATATGGAGGCTCAACTCTTTGATTTAATGGCCGTATAGGCCATTTCCTTATTCATTTCCTTATTCAGAACAGCGCCCCCTGGTGTCCGATCGAGAAACTAGTGGCACCGTTTTGTAGCACTCTATGTGTATAGTACATGTACCAAATTTGGGGGCTCAACTCTTTGGTTTAATGGCCGTATAGGCCATTTCCTTATTCATTTCCTTATTCAGAACAGCGCCCCCTGGTGTCGGATCGGGAAATTTTTGTTGCACCATTTTGTAGCACTCTATGAGTATAGTATATATACCAAATATGGGGGTTCAACTCCTTGATTTAATGGCCGTATAGACCATTTCCTTATTCATTTCCTTATTCAGAACAGCGCCCCCTGGTGTCGGATGGGGAAACTACTGGGACCATTTTTTGTAGCACTCTATGAGTATAGTATATGTACCAAATATGGAGGCTCAACTCTTTGATTTAATGGCCGTATAGGCCATTTCCTTATTAATTTCCTTATTCAGAACAGCGCCCCCTGGTATCCGATCGAGAAACTAGTGGCACCGTTTTGTAGCACTCTATGTGTATGGTACATGTACCAAATTTGGGGGCTCAACTCTTTGGTTTAATGGCCGTATAGGCCATTTCCTTATTCATTTCCTTATTCAGAACAGCGCCCCCTGGTGTCGGATCGGGAAACTAGTGGCACCATTTTGTAGCACTCTGTGAGTATAGTATATATACCAAATATGGGGGCTCAACTCCTTGATTTAATGACCGTATAGACCATTTCCTTATTCATTTCCTTATTCAGAACAGCGCCCCCTGGTGTCGGATCGGTAAACTAGTGGCACCATATTGTAACCCTCTACGTGTATAGTCTATCTACCAAAGATGAAATGTCTACTACGTGCCGTAATGGCACTATTAAACAATAATATATTATCCGCGAATTATTGACTGCTCCCCTGATTTGCTACTTGAATAGTGAACTGTGAACTGGGAACTTTGAGATCAATTTGTCAGAGGTCAAGTTCACAGTCCCCCAAAACTGAATCAAGTTTAGCTGACTATACATGTTATGTTGGAATATTCAGAGTTAAACTGTTTTAGACTCATACGTGGGTTCGTTGATTATAGAAATAGACAAACTTCTGAGCTGTACTCCACGTAAACATATTTAATGCACAAGCTTTCGACTCTCATGCCGGAGCCTTTATCAAGTGATCTGTTGAATTTCATAAACTCCATGGGAATAAGTAAACAATTAAACCACTATGGTGTATATCGCTATATAACATTCGATCTTCCATGGAAACGGATAAACTATTGGACAATCTGTATATTTACTGGCAATTTTATGAAATTCAACAGATCACTTGATAAAGGCTCCGGCATGAGAGTCGAAAGCTTGTGCATTAAATATGTTTACGTGGAGTACAGCTCAGAAGTTTGTCTATTTCTATAAATATTCAGAGTTGTCTCCCCTACATGTTTATGGTATTTGTCCTGTGGAGCTGTCTCTCATGTTTGATACATGTAAATAACAGCTACATTTAGTTAAACTGTTGTGAAATAAAAACCATAGACTTACTAATTTAATGGGGAGAGATGTCCTTTATATTTATTAACTCAAGAACAAAGGTTTACTTCATGACTTCTATCACATTTTTCTTCCTTCATGAAAAATTTTCTCGCCTGAAAGGAACCCATTTGAAGGAAAACTACTATTTTCTTGTGTTCGACTATTGTTGATTTTAGTGTGAGATATGTGAGCTCTCGGCTCTTGTATCAAGGTCACCTAGTTGCCAAGAGTTAAGCCCCTTTTAGTTTATCATTCAATATAAGATGTAATATATGTTACATTCTCAGAAGCACAAAATCGTGGACCTGTCTCTGGATTGCTAGCTACCAATTGGAATCAAGGCCATTAAACAACCTTGAAATTTGGACCAGTGTAATTCCAGATGTACGGGCGTATATTGAAGCCCCTTGGGCTCTTGTTGTCGTTCCGGAGATAGCGCAAAACGTTCGGTTGGGGGTGCCCCCCCGGGCCTAGTAGCTAGGTAAGGAGCTAATTCCGATCACTATTTTTTGTAGTTGTTGTTGTTATTGAGCACTACATTCTGGAGGAGAAGTCCGATGTTCATTTTCACCTATGGCCGTATTGCTATTGGCTTAAGGACTAAGACTTTACCTCGGAGCGTTCAGAACATCACATATAAAAGGTTATATGTCGAAACAGATGAGTAAATCTCCTTTAGAACTTCGAAGAATTGAACTAGTACGTCAAAATATCACAAAATTGCGATCTAATCGCTCAAATCCTACATATAACTGTGTTTACAACCCTCAATGCGTAGATTTATATTTAAAGAACCCCTCCATTATTCCACTTCTTGGAATTCATATGCAACCACAAATTGTAGTAGCTGGTATTAAGTTTAGTCAAGTTTTATCTAACAAGCTCTTACCATTTTCACCATGGCAGTCAGCCAAACCAGAGGTAGATATTACAATGACGAAATATAAAAAGGCTGACACGAACTATCTGGTGTGTACACAAGAATTTAGTCTAGTGAGAGAAAAATATAGATCGCATCAGGCTATTTATACAGATGGTCCTAAAAATGGCGAGTGAGTGAGTGAGTGAATATGATTTAACGTCGCTTTCAACTATATTTCAGTCATATCACGGCGTTGGATCTATTCCTTTTCACACCCGGGAACCACACGGGTGAGGTCCTATTTCTTTTCACACCCGGGAACCCCATGGGTGCCTCAGTTAGTCGCCTCTTACGACAAGCTGTCTGAGGAGCTTAGGCCTATTCTTACCATGACCTGCGGTATGCACAACGACATCCCAGGTCAATCCCCGGAAGCCCCACGGGGCCTAAAATGGTGAGAGAGTATAGCGTGTGCTATTCTCTTTAGTTCCAAAACTAAAACCTGTCGACTTCCAGGTAAAAATTCGCTTTTCACTGCCGAAGCCAAAGCTCTATTGTCAGCAGAGAGAAGGTATTGGGTCTTCTAGAGGAGGAATAGTTATTAACTTATTTTTGTTTAAATACTTAGAATTTTGTTTGATCGTCGCTATATAGCTGAAATATTGCTGAATGCGACGTTAAACCTTGATTCTCTGTCTCTCGGTGAGTGCGCTAGTAGCTGTAGTATATGGGCAAATGTTAAATGTTACATATGCAGTTATTTACACAGCCCTGCTGTTATTTCGAAGCGAGTTACATAAAAAACACAACGAAACATTTCGAAATAAGGAATTGTCAAGTTAATGTAACTGTACTATACCTGCTATCCAAGATATACGGCAATATTTGTTGCTGAACTGTTAATATTTTGCACAACATGCAATCTCGTCCTCTCAACCTACTTTCCTGACAAATATGGGTTGCATATCTAACCTTTGGCTTGACATAGCGCACGTAATATTTATTGTGTAAATTACGACAACGTGGTGAGTAAATAGTTACCGGCTGAGACTGAGGGGGTCACCAATCTTGAATCTTTATTGAGGTCAAGGCCTCGTGAGGACAACCTACAAGTTTAGTTAGCGAGATCACGCGAATATATTATATCGAGCCCGATAACTCGATTAATATACCCGTCCCTTGTAAGTTATATCACTTCAGCATGCTACTTATTATGCAGCCCTGAATCCAAACATCATCTCACACAATACTTTTAGTGAGGTGGCTTAGTGAAATTATATTCACGTAAGTGACAAAAGCGTGATTTTTTCACCAAAGGATCCCCTAGGGTTACTCTCTTGAAAAATCTGTGGCTGCAAAACAAATTCACAAGTGTGACGTCACAGTGACGTGTTTTTGACGTTTATACTTTAAATGTATGCTAAAATACAGAATATCGTCAAAAGTAAGGTTCCTGAACTAAACCACCACGACTTTTCCAACTGTAACAAGCTGTGAACTCAGCAAATGTAATTAAGAGTTCAAAATAGTAACATTTTTCAGACTGTATGGTGAAAAACAGGAAACGAGTAGTATAGAAAGCAGCAATTTTGGGGGTGCGTGGATGTGTTTAAGGGACCATCCGTGGTCCGAATGCGTCGTGTGAGGTGTCAAACTGAAGCTCTCGTAGTGTAGACAACGACTTGAGAGATGTCCATGTCATCTGTGACGTCACTCTTGACGTCATCAGTAGGAGTAGTACCCAAAGTGGCCATTTTGGGAGTGTGAAGGAAGGTGTTTGGGATAGAGATGGACCATCCGTGGTCCGAATGCGTCATGTGAGGTGTAAAAATGAAGCTCTCGTGGTGTAGACCACGACTTGAGGGATGTCCATGTCATTTGTGATGTCTTTGGTGACGTCATCAATAGGAGTAGTACCCAAAGTGGGCATTTTGGGGGTGTGAATTAAGGAAAGTGTTTGGGGTAGAGATGGGCCCTTGTCTTTATTACACCATGTAAGCGTCCTGCCTGTGTCTTGTGCGCTGTCCTCCATGTATTATAGGGTGGATGGAGGATGTCTGGTTACATGCTGCTTCTTTGAAGTAGCAGGAACACAACTGGGCTTAGTTGGTTCGTCGTGACATAGCTGAAATATTGTTGAAAGTGACGTTAAATTCTATTCACTCACTCACTCACTCACCCATCCGTGCACCGAATGCGTCGTGTGAGGTGTCATCTTGTAGCAACACCCGCCAACTCCAAGCTTAACGCTTCAGCGCCCTGATGAAATAGCTCAGAAGCTCTGATTTTCTAGATATTCCACGGAATTGTCACTAATTCATCGAAATGCAGTGACTCCCGTCAACGCCCGTTGTAATGCCTTAACTCCCTATATGTACGCCTTAACGCCTTATCCTAACGCCCTAACGCGCATAGATCATTCAATCGGCGGGCTGGGGAAATAACCAATCAGTGCAGCCATAAGGGCATTCGCGGCGTACACACCGCGACATGTAAAAGCTCATTATGTCCATCATATGTCCATCATAATCAAAGTTGGGAAGGATGGCCGAGTGATCTAAGGCGCCAGACTTAATTGCTGGTCCAAATATGTGGGACTTGGGTTCCAATCCCACTTCTGACAAACATCTTTTTCGTTATTCTTCCCCATGTTGTAAAACCATTGTACAAATATAGCACTATCATTATGACCAAGATAACCAGCGTTAGGCAGTATGGCCTTGTGGTCTAAGGCGGCAGTCTCAAAATCTGTGAAATTGTCTTCTTCGGGGTATGGCAATACTGGTCTGCACATGCGGGCGTGGGTTCGAATCCCACTCCTGACTCGCACCCTTTTACTGGTCACACGGAGTCATATAAGTGAGAATGTTGTTATTGTTGAGATAGTGTAGTCTCTCAATTTCGGGTAAATAAAAGTCAAGGGGAATAATCCAGTTTAGTAGTACAGAAAGCAGAAACTATCAGGGTTAATTTTTAGAGAAATTTTCTGGAAAACCCCTGTTCTAATTATAGATCACTTGGGAGTAGTAGAGAAAGGGGAGTTTCGGAGGTGCAAACAAGCGCGTTTGAAGAGAGGTGACCATGTTCGCTCTGGCTACCTGGTAGAGTTACCGGTGCAGCGTATCCGGAAGTGACGTCACAGAGCTCATGCAATTTTTTTTATGTCAAATTGGGGTCGCGGTGGACCAACGTCGCAACGCCTATGTTAACACCTTAATGCTTTATCTTAACACCATAGCATAACGCCCTGACGCCGTGATGTAGACAGATGAGAGAACAACAACAACAACAACAACAACAACAAGGATGACAGATAAATTATGTTATTAGCCACTCCAGTACATCAGACCCATGCAGCGTTGAGTATGTTTAATCTTCGGTCAGAATCGCTTTTGGCATCGTCGGGCAGGCCAGGATACTGTAACGGAAGCATGTCCTGAAACACTTGTTTGCACATTTGGGGTGTAGTAAGTAAAGTGGTCATCATTGAGGTCCACAGGGATATATTTCAGAGATTGAGGTTTTATATCTTATCCGAAGATGGAGTGTAGGGTGTCATCATGAAGCTCTCGTGGTGTAGACCATGACTTGAGTGATTCCCATGTCATCTGCTACGTCATTGGTGATTTCATCAGTACGAGTGGTAGCAAAATTTCGATTAGTCGACCAATAAATATCGACTGATAATCCTATATGTACAGACACCGCCACCACCACACACCACCACCACCACTACCAGGCGTTGACGCCCGTCATCGCCCGGTGATGGTGGTAGCTCCCGTAGGGCGGAGCTCTTGGATCGGAGCTCTTGGAGCACAGAGCTCTTGGAGCTCAGAGCTCTTGGGAGTCGGAGCTTGGAGATCTTGGAGCGCAGAGCTCAATAGTGACATCGTCCTACGCATGCCCCTGTCCCCTATAGTCCGTAGGGCAAAGGGTACACCAGGGTAGCTGACTGCAGAGATAATCTAGGTAGTGCGTTGTTTAAAGATTTCACAATTTCTGCCTAAATGTTTACATGTACTGATACACTGTACGTAAACTGAGTGTGTGGTGAATAAAACATTATTTAGTCATTAAAAGGTCATGACAGCTGATAGAGTGAAGTAATTGAGTGTGATGTATTAATATCACAAAATATAAGAGACAGATAGCTGATAAAGCGAAGTAATTGAGTGCGATGTATTAACACATCACAAAATGTAAGAGATAGATAGCTGTTCATTGTATTTCGGTAAAAAATGTGTTAAACTGATGAAAATGTCCAACAATAATTCCCAATTTTGTGGCCATTTTGAACTCATCAAAGCTGGCCTCTCTGTAATATTGTCACGGTACATTTACTGAACATCAGTACCTTTCATGTAAAAGTGTTCACCATATGGAATATAAATGCTTACAAAGGGTAGGCGGTGGGTTTAAGTCAACACATTTTAACCCCTCCTCCCCCCCCCTATTTCAAATTACAACATAAAACCCACCCAATGCAGAGTTCAGTTTGCAGCCATAGATTTTATGGGTCCTGGAACAATCACAAATCAGCAAGCACAAGATAATACTTTTGTCACAAATGTAAATAACTTCCGATTTTTTGACGGTAAGCCACTCGACTATTTGACTTTCGTGCCTTTTTAATAAAGTCGTTTGTACATAGGCTTTGAGCTGGGTAGTATCCAGGCGCAGGGCTCCAAATCCAGACATTCTCTCACAAGCCTGGGGAGGAGTCTTTATCAAATGTAATAGAGATGGACCATCCGTGGTCCGAATGCGTCATGTGAGGTGTAAAAATGAAGCTCTCGTGGTGTAGACCACGACTTGAGGGATGTCCATGTCATTTGTGATGTCTTTGGTGACGTCATCAATAGGAGTAGTACCCAAAGTGGGCATTTTGGGGGTGTGAATTAAGGAAAGTGTTTGGGGTAGAGATGGGCCCTTGTCTTTATTACACCATGTAAGCGTCCTGCCTGTGTCTTGTGCGCTGTCCTCCATGTATTATAGGGTGGATGGAGGATGTCTGGTTACATGCTGCTTCTTTGAAGTAGCAGGAACACAACTGGGCTTAGTTGGTTCGTCGTGACATAGCTGAAATATTGTTGAAAGTGACGTTAAATTCTATTCACTCACTCACTCACTCACCCATCCGTGCACCGAATGCGTCGTGTGAGGTGTCATCTTGTAGCAACACCCGCCAACTCAAAGCTTAACGCTTCAGCGCCCTGATGAAATAGCTCAGAAGCTCTGATTTTCTAGATATTCCACGGAATTGTCACTAATTCATCGAAATGCAGTGACTCCCGTCAACGCCCGTTGTAATGCCTTAACTCCCTATATGTACGCCTTAACGCCTTATCCTAACGCCCTAACGCGCATAGATCATTCAATCGGCGGGCTGGGGAAATAACTAATCAGTGCAGCCATAAGGGCATTCGCGGCGTACACACCGCGACATGTAAAAGCTCATTATGTCCGTCATATGTCCATCATAATCAAAGTTGGGAAGGATGGCCGAGTGATCTAAGGCGCCAGACTTAATTGCTGGTCCAAATATGTGGGACTTGGGTTCCAATCCCACTTCTGACAAACATCTTTTTCGTTATTCTTCCCCATGTTGTAAAACCATTGTACAAATATAGCACTATCATTATGACCACGATAACCAGCGTTAGGCAGTATGGCCGAGTGGTCTAAGGCGGCAGTCTCAAAATCTGTGAAATTGTCTTCTTCGGGGTATGGCAATACTGGTCTGCACATGCGGGCGTGGGTTCGAATCCCACTCCTGACTCGCCCCCTTTTACTGGTCACACGGAGTCATATAAGTGAGAATGTTGTTATTGTTGAGATAGTGTAGTCTCTCAATTTCGGGCAAATAAAAGTCAAGGGGAATAATCCAGTTTAGTAGTACAGAAAGCAGAAACTATCAGGGTTAATTTTTAGAGAAATTTTCTGGAAAACCCCTGTTCTAATTATAGATCACTTGGGAGTAGTAGAGAAAGGGGAGTTTCGGAGGTGCAAACAAGCGCGTTTGAAGAGAGGTGACCATGTTCGCTCTGGCTACCTGGTAGAGTTACCGGTACAGCGTATCCGGAAGTGACGTCACAGAGCTCATGCAATTTTTTTATGTCAAATTGGGGTCGCGGTGGACCAACGTCGCAACGCCTATGTTAACACCTTAATGCTTTATCTTAACGCCATAGCATAACGCCCTGACGCCGTGATGTAGACAGATGAGAGAACAACAACAACAACAACAACAACAACAACAAGGATGACAGATAAATTATGTTATTAGCCACTCCAGTACATCAGACCCATGCAGCGTTGAGTATGTTTAAACTTCGGTCAGAATCGCTTTTGGCATCGTCGGGCAGGCCAGGATACTGTAACGGAAGCATGTCCTGAAACACTTGTTTGCACATTTGGGGTGTAGTAAGTAAAGTGGTCATCATTGAGGTCCACAGGGATATATTTCAGAGATTGAGGTTTTATATCTTATCCGAAGATGGAGTGTAGGGTGTCATCATGAAGCTCTCGTGGTGTAGACCATGACTTGAGTGATTCCCATGTCATCTGCTACGTCATTGGTGATTTCATCAGTACGAGTGGTAGCAAAATTTCGATTAGTCGACCAATAAATATCGACTGATAATCCTATCTGTACAGACACCACCACCACCACACACCACCACCACCACTACCAGGCGTTGACGCCCGTCATCGCCCGGTGGTGGTGGTAGCTCCCGTAGGGCGGAGCTCTTGGATCGGAGCTCTTGGAGCACAGAGCTCTTGGAGCTCAGAGCTCTTGGGAGTCGGAGCTTGGAGATCTTGGAGCGCAGAGCTCAATAGTGACATCGTCCTACGCATGCCCCTGTCCCCTATAGTCCGTAGGGCAAAGGGTACACCAGGGTAGCTGACTGCAGAGATAATCTAGGTAGTGCGTTGTTTAAAGATTTCACAATTTCTGCCTAAATGTTTACATGTACTGATACACTGTACGTAAACTGAGTGTGTGGTGAATAAAACATTATTTAGTCATTAAAAGGTCATGACAGCTGATAGAGTGAAGTAATTGAGTGTGATGTATTAATATCACAAAATATAAGAGACAGATAGCTGATAAAGCGAAGTAATTGAGTGCGATGTATTAACACATCACAAAATGTAAGAGATAGATAGCTGTTCATTGTATTTCGGTACAAAATGTGTTAAACTGATGAAAATGTCCAACAATAATTCCCAATTTTGTGGCCATTTTGAACTCATCAAAGCTGGCCTCTCTGTAATATTGTCACGGTACATTTACTGAACATCAGTACCTTTCATGTAAAAGTGTTCACCATATGGAATATAAATGCTTACAAAGGGTAGGCGGTGGGGTTAAGTCAACACATTTTAACCCCTCCTCCCCCCCCTATTTCAAATTACAACATAAAACCCACCCAATGCAGAGTTCAGCTTGCAGCCATAGATTTTATGGGTCCTGGAACAATCACAAATCAGCAAGCACAAGATAATACTTTTGTCACAAATGTAAATAACTTCCGATTTTTTGACGGTAAGCCACTCGACTATTTGACTTTCGTGCCTTTTTAATAAAGTCGTTTGTACATAGGCTTTGAGCTGGGTAGTATCCAGGCGCAGGGCTCCAAATCCAGACATTCTCTCACAAGCCTGGGGAGGAGTCTTTATCAAATGTAATAGAGATGGACCATCCGTGGTCCGAATGCGTCATGTGAGGTGTAAAAATGAAGCTCTCGTGGTGTAGACCACGACTTGAGGGATGTCCATGTCATTTGTGATGTCTTTGGTGACGTCATCAATAGGAGTAGTACCCAAAGTGGGCATTTTGGGGGTGTGAATTAAGGAAAGTGTTTGGGGTAGAGATGGGCCCTTGTCTTTATTACACCATGTAAGCGTCCTGCCTGTGTCTTGTGCGCTGTCCTCCATGTATTATAGGGTGGATGGAGGATGTCTGGTTACATGCTGCTTCTTTGAAGTAGCAGGAACACAACTGGGCTTAGTTGGTTCGTCGTGACATAGCTGAAATATTGTTGAAAGTGACGTTAAATTCTATTCACTCACTCACTCACTCACCCATCCGTGCACCGAATGCGTCGTGTGAGGTGTCATCTTGTAGCAACACCCGCCAACTCCAAGCTTAACGCTTCAGCGCCCTGATGAAATAGCTCAGAAGCTCTGATTTTCTAGATATTCCATGGAATTGTCACTAATTCATCGAAATGCAGTGACTCCCGTCAACGCCCGTTGTAATGCCTTAACTCCCTATATGTACGCCTTAACGCCTTATCCTAACGCCCTAACGCGCATAGATCATTCAATCGGCGGGCTGGGGAAATAACCAATCAGTGCAGCCATAAGGGCATTCGCGGCGTACACACCGCGACATGTAAAAGCTCATTATGTCCGTCATATGTCCATCATAATCAAAGTTGGGAAGGATGGCCGAGTGATCTAAGGCGCCAGACTTAATTGCTGGTCCAAATATGTGGGACTTGGGTTCCAATCCCACTTCTGACAAACATCTTTTTCGTTATTCTTCCCCATGTTGTAAAACCATTGTACAAATATAGCACTATCATTATGACCACGATAACCAGCGTTAGGCAGTATGGCCGAGTGGTCTAAGGCGGCAGTCTCAAAATCTGTGAAATTGTCTTCTTCGGGGTATGGCAATACTGGTCTGCACATGCGGGCGTGGGTTCGAATCCCACTCCTGACTCGCCCCCTTTTACTGGTCACACGGAGTCATATAAGTGAGAATGTTGTTATTGTTGAGATAGTGTAGTCTCTCAATTTCGGGCAAATAAAAGTCAAGGGGAATAATCCAGTTTAGTAGTACAGAAAGCAGAAACTATCAGGGTTAATTTTTAGAGAAATTTTCTGGAAAACCCCTGTTCTAATTATAGATCACTTGGGAGTAGTAGAGAAAGGGGAGTTTCGGAGGTGCAAACAAGCGCGTTTGAAGAGAGGTGACCATGTTCGCTCTGGCTACCTGGTAGAGTTACCAGTACAGCGTATCCGGAAATGACGTCACAGAAGTTATATGCAATTTTTTTATGTCAACTTGGGGTCGCGGTGGACCAATGTCGCAACGCCTATGTTAACACCTTAATGCTTTATCTTAACGCCATAACGCCTTAGCCTAACGCCTTGACGCCGTGATGTAGGCCGATGAGAGAACAACAACAACAACAACAAGGATGACAGGTCAATTATGTTATTAGCCCCTCCAGTACATCAGAATCTATGCAGCGTTGAGTATGTTTAATCTTCGGTCAGAATCGCTTTAGGCATCGTCGGACAGGCCAGGATACTGTAACGGATGTCCTGAAACACTTGTTTGCACATTTGGGGTGTAGTAAGTAAAGTGGTCATCATTGAGGTCCACAGGGATATATTTCAGAGATTGAGGGTTTATATCTTATCCGAAGATGGAGTGTAGGGGGTGTCATCATGAAGCTTCCGTGGTGTAGACCATGACTTGAGAGTGATTCCCATGTCATCTGCTACGTCATTGGTGATTTCATCAGTACGAGTGGTAGCAAATTTCGATTAGTCGACCAATAAATATCGACTGATAATCCTATATGTACAGACACCACCACCACCACACACCACCACCACCACTACCAGGCGTTGACGCCCGTCATCGCCCGGTGGTGGTGGTAGCTCCCGTAGGGC
Source organism: Hanleya hanleyi (assembly GCA_036873755.1). Taxonomy (NCBI): domain Eukaryota; kingdom Metazoa; phylum Mollusca; class Polyplacophora; order Lepidopleurida; family Hanleyidae; genus Hanleya; species Hanleya hanleyi. The sequence goes on along the minus strand of JAVTVY010017451.1, from coordinate 10,391 downwards.
GGAGCCTTGGATCGGGAGCTCTTGGAGCTCAGAGCGCTTGGAGCTCAGAGCTCTTGGGAGTCGGAGCTTGAGATCTTGGAGCGCAGAGCTCAATAGTGACATCGTCCTACGCATGCCCCTGTCCCCTATAGTCCGTAGGGCAAAGGGTACACCAGGGTAGCTGACTGCAGAGATAATCTAGGTAGTGCGTTGTTTAAAGATTTCACAATTTCTGCCTAAATGTTTACATGTACTGATACACTGTACGTAAACTGAGTGTGTGGTGAATAAAACATTATTTAGTCATTAAAAGGTCATGACAGCTGATAGAGTGAAGTAATTGAGTGTGATGTATTAATATCACAAAATATAAGAGACAGATAGCTGATAAAGCGAAGTAATTGAGTGCGATGTATTAACACATCACAAAATGTAAGAGATAGATAGCTGTTCATTGTATTTCGGTACAAAATGTGTTAAACTGATGAAAATGTCCAACAATAATTCCCAATTTTGTGGCCATTTTGAACTCATCAAAGCTGGCCTCTCTGTAATATTGTCACGGTACATTTACTGAACATCAGTACCTTTCATGTAAAAGTGTTCACCATATGGAATATAAATGCTTACAAAGGATAGGCGGTGGGTTTAAGTCAACACATTTTAACCCCTCCTCCCCCCCCCCCCTATTTCAAATTACAACATAAAACCCACCCAATGCAGAGTTCAGCTTGCAGCCATAGATTTTATGGGTCCTGGAACAATCACAAATCAGCAAGCACAAGATAATACTTTTGTCACAAATGTAAATAACTTCCGATTTTTTGACGGTAAGCCACTCGACTATTTGACTTTCGTGCCTTTTTAATAAAGTCGTTTGTACATAGGCTTTGAGCTGGGTAGTATCCAGGCGCAGGGCTCCAAATCCAGACATTCTCTCACAAGCCTGGGGAGGAGTCTTTATCAAATGTAATCCATACAAATATATTTGATTTCACACTGATGTAGATGCGTGTGATTTTACAATTTCGGGTTAAAAACGATTTCGATTTTAACCCCTGGCTTTCGCGATTGTTTTATTGAGTCGTTTGTAGATTTGAGCTTGATAACATCCGGGTACTGGGTCATAAACCTTCACCAGCATAGGAGTCTATGGTTGGCCCAAATACGAATTATGGCAGGCTTGACGATTTTATGCCATGGTACAAAATATTTACAGGCATCCTATAATTATTTTATACCATGGTATAAAATGACGACTTGTGGCAGGGATGGCCAACCATAGGAGTCTTTACCAAACGTAATCAATACAATGATACTGGATTTACCACATGTGTAGATGCGTGTGAGCTTTTTGTTTTGATTTTAAGTTAAATTTAAAGTGAAATTATATTTCGATTAGGATTGTTTAATTTCGAAAAACCCACCGTTGGCTGTTCGTGTTGTAACATGGTGAACATTTTTGATAACTAACGATGCGTAGGAATAGACCCCGGCGAATTGGTGCCATTTAATGATGGCTATAACCCCCAGAACATCTCCAGAACACTTCTGGTACTCTCGAAAGTTTTAGGATGTTTTCGCGGCAACAATGGCTGACTAGTGTACACATTGCAAATGTCCGGGGGTTCATGAGGCTGAGAGAAGCGGGGAGGTAAGACCCCTGATCTTGTATCCCTGATCCTGGGGTCGTAGCGTATATGGACTTACCTGTAGTGTATAATTGGTGAGTTATGTAAGACGTGGGATAAATTAACGACGCCTTGCTACTAAAAAGCAACCATACTATTTCAGAGGTAAGCCTCCTTCGACACATTCAGACTAGAACACGAAGCACAATTCTAATACCTAGCCTTTGGTATCTCAGTCGCGCTTTTACTGTAGCTGTTCCTCTGAAAACTACGAAGTAACCACACGGCTCCTAGTATCGGTTTAAATGGAATTACCAGATACCTTAACTCGGGAGCTGTGGTGACAGATCAGTTCAAATAATTAATTTATCTGATCATGCTAATGTTGATGGATGAATATCGAGGGGGTTTGACGAAGTAAACGCTTCAGCGTGGAGTGAACATAATAAATGACAGAATACCCAGAAAAACTAACATGTAATGCCCGACGTCCTGTGGTAAATTTCCAGCAAGACAATAAACCTACATATATTTGTCAAATGACATGCACAGAGGGCGGTCCTCTGGAATAACTGTTCACCAGCAGAATTCTATCATATACAGGTAATAAATTGGTGGGAAACTGAAGGCGTCTGAAAACTGAAACTAAAAAAAAACCCAACCATATCACTAGGCTACACAGCAAAGCCTCCCTCGGCACCTCACATTCAGACTACAATACGAAGGATTCTAATATATGTAGCCTTGGTATCTCAGCCGTGCCTTTATTGCAGATGTTCATGTGGAAACTATGAAGTAACCACACGGCCCTTAGTACCGGTGTGATGGATAAGAATGTCCTGGTAATTAGTGTCCCTTTTCATATCCTTTTCTATTGCAACCAAGGATGGACACTTGTCCCCAATGTGGAGAAAGTGTCCTAGCTGGATTAGAAGATAGGGGTCAGACTCTCGGATGTGTGAAATGTATACCTCTACCCAACTGGCCCATAGAGGTGGGCATGGTCCTAGTGAAGCCCTATAGACCCAGAATCGATCGGATAAAACGCAACATTAAAAGAGTGGTGGAAAACGATGCCGACGTACCGAAAATAAGTCATATGGAGTCGTATGAGGTATCAATGTGAAACAGTCGTAAGGAAGCAATCGCCTGGGCTAGTGTGCCGTTCGTTGTCAACATTCTCCGCATGCGCAGACAGGGAATTGTCGGAAAAGGGTATGGAAATAGACATTTTGGGATCTAGGCGAGCCACTAATGGGCCGATGGAGTCGAGTGAGGTATCAATGTGAAGCATATGTGAGGAGCAACCGCCTGGAGTAGTGTGTCGTCCGTTTTCGACATTCTGCGCATGCGCTGACAGGGAATTGTGGAGACGTTTTGCGGTCTAGGTGGGCCACTAATGGTCCGATGGAGTCGAGTGAGGTATCAATGTGAAGCATACGTGAGGGGGCATCCGGCTGAACTAGCGTCTCGGCCGTTGTCAACATTCTGCGCATGCGCAGACAGGGAATTGTGGGAAAAGTGTATGGAAATAGACGTTTTAGGGTCTAGGTGGGCCACTAATGGGTCGATTGGATCGAGTGAGGTATCAATGTGAAGCATACATGAGGGAGCATCCACATGGGCTAGCGCGTCGTTCGTTTTCAACATTCTGCGCATGCGCAGACAGGGAATTGTGGGAAAAGGGTATGGAAATAGACGTTTTGGGGTCTAGGTGAGCCCCTGATGATCCGATGGTGTCGTATGAGGCCTTATTTTGAAGCTCTCCTCACGGAGCAACCGACTGAACTAGTGTGTCGTTCGTTTTCGACATTCTGCGCATGCGCAGAAAGGGAATTGTGGGAAAAGGGTATGAAAATAGACGTTTTGGGTTCTAGGTGGGCCCCTAATGATCCGATGGAGTCGAGTGAGGTATCAATGTGAAGCAAACGTGAGGGAGCATCCGACTGGACTAATGTATCGTCCGTTTTCAATATTCTGCGCATGCGCGGTCTGGCCGTAGTATAGAAAGCAGGCATTTTGGGGGTACGTGGGGGGGGGGGGTGTTTGGGGTAGAGCTGGACCACTATTGGTCCAAATGGGTCGTGGGAGGTGTCAAAGTGAAGCTTTTGTGGGGTAGAGTCAGAATGGTGTGTATTTCATTGCAAGTCGTCTCAATCTGCGCATGCGCAGTTGGGTGTAATAAGTACAGTGGTCATTTTGGGGGTGCGTGGAGGGGTGTTTGGGGTAGAGATGGACTACTATTGGTTCGAATGTGTCGTGTGATGTGTCATTTTGTAGCTCTCGGAGTGTATACCCGATTTGAGGGCTGTCCACAGCATATGTGACGTCATCGGTGACGTCATCAATACGAGTAGTAGCGAAAGCGGGCATTTCGTTTAAGTCAAGGAAGGTATTTGGGGTCTAGGTAGGCCACTATTGGGCCAAATGTGTCGTGGGATGTGTCATTTTGTAGCTCTCGGGGTGTAGACCCCGATTTGATGGAAGTCCACAGCATCTGTGATGTCATCGGTGACGTCATCAGTACGAATAGTAACGAAAGTGGGCATTTTGGAGCAGTGAAGGAAGGTATTTGGTGTAGTGATGAACCATTATTGGTCCAAATGCGTCGTGGGGGGTGTCATCTTGTAGTTCTCGTGGTACAGACAACCATTTGAGGGATGTTCATGTCATGCGTGACGTCATTGGTGACGTCATCAGTAGGAGTAGTAGTGAAAGTGGGCATTTTGGGGCAGTAAAGGAAGGTATTTGATGTAGAGATGGATCATTCATATCTTTCATGCATTATACCATATCTTTGCTGTATTATACCATATCTGTCTTGCATTATACCAAATCTGTGCTCTAATATACCATACCTGTCCTGAATTATACCATATCTGTGCTGTATTATACAATATCTGTCCTGTGTTATACAATATCTGTCCTGTGTTATACAATATCTGGCCTGTATTGTACCATATATGTCTTGTATTATGCAATATATGTTCTGTTTTTATATCATATATGTCCTGTATTATACAATTTATGTTCTATTTTATACCAAATCTGTGCTGTATTATACAGTATCTGTCCTGTATTATACCAAATCTGTGCTGTATTATACCATATTTGTGCTGTATTATACCATATCTGTCCTGTGTTCGCGATATCTGTCCTGTATTATGCAATATCTGTCCAGTATTATACCATATCTGTGCTGTATTATACATTACCCGTGCTGTAATATACCATATCTGTCCTGTATTATACCATATCTGTGCTGTATTACACCATATCTGTCCTCTATTATACCAAATCTCTCCTGTGTTGTACCATATCTGTTCTGTATAATACCATATTTGTCTCTATTATACAATATTTATCCTAAATTATACCATATCTGTCCCGCATTATACCATATCTGTGCTGTATTATACCATATCTGTCCTGTGTTCGCGATATCTGTCCTGTATTATGCAATATCTGTCCTGTATTATACCACATCTGTGCTGTATTATACATTACCCGTGCTGTAATATACCGTATCTGTCCTGTATTATACCATATCTGTGCTGTATTATACCATATCTGTCCTCTATTATACCAAATCTCTCCTGTGTTGTACCATATCTGTTCTGTATAATACCATATTTGTCCTCTATTATACCATATATGTTCTGCATTATACCAGATCTGTGCTGTATTGACCCGAGGCGGAGACCACGATTTGAGGGATTTTTACGTCATCTATGACGTCATCAGTACGAGTAGTAGCGAAAGTGGGCGTTTTGGGGCAGTGAAGGATGGATTAGTAGTATAAAAGCGCATTTCGGGCCCTATTGACCTTGCGGCGCAATGCGCAATGAGTGTATGCGCGTATGTGTGTGTGTGTGTGTGTGCGTGCGTATGTGTGTGTATGCGTGTACGCGTGTATGTGTGCGTGTGCGTGCGCGTGTGTGTGTGCGTGTGTGCGTGTGTGTACGCTTGCGTGTGTGTACGCGTGTGTGTTTGTGCGTGCATATGCGTGTGTGTTTATGCGTGTGTGTATGTATGTGTGTGCGTGTGTGTGTGTGTGTGGGTATGTGTGTGTGTATGCATGTGTGTGTGTATGCGTCTGTGTGTCTGCGTGTGTGTGTGTGTGTGTGTGTATGTATGCGTGCGTGTGTGTGTGTGGGTGCATGTGTGCGTGTATGCGTCTGTGTATGTGTGTCTGTGCCTTCGTGTGTGTGTGCGTCTGTATCTGTGTGTGTGCGTGTGTGTTTGTGTGTATACATGTGTGTGTCGCCGTATGCAGGCGCACGCTCCTGTGGTGCACCCTGTACCCTATAGCCCGTAGGGCATAGGGTACGCCACCAAGCACAGAATACATGTACTCTGCGCATGTTCATATACTATGTGCCTGTACATGTAATCTGTTCATGTACATATACTGTCAATATACATGTTCCTTGTCCATCTACATGTACTCTGTGCATGTCATTCTACATGTACTCTGTTCACGTCCATGTATACATACTCTGTTCAAATCCATGTACATACTCTCTGTCCATGTCGCTATATAGCTGGAATATTGCGGAATGCGACGTTAAACCTTAATTCTCTCCCCCTCTCTCTCTCTCTCAATGAACATGTACTCTGTACAATGTCGCATGTAGACCGGTTAGAGAACAACAACAACAAGGATGACAGGTCAATCATTTTATTTTCCCCTCCGGTACATCATACCCAAGCTGGGGGAGCCGCGTTGGGTATGTTTACAATACAAGTAGCCTCTTGTCCAATCAGAGGCCGCCATTTGCATCTGTCATATTCGTTCCTGCCCGTTAGATGTATTGTCGACTGCTCTTGTCCAATCAGAAGTCGCCATTTCAGAAAGTTTCATCTTCATCCATGTTCGCTCTGAACCGTTTGCTCTAATCGTCGTCAGGCAGGCCAGGATACCGTTGAGGCAACATATCCTCAAATAGTTGTTTGCGCATTCTGAATCCGGATGTACAAGAACCTGGATGTACCCGGATGTAAAAGTCCCCGGATATAAAAGTGCCCGGATGTTCAATTCACTTCGTCCACTGGAAAATCTCCTCTCTCATCGTGCAAAGATCACACCCGGCCAAGGATACACCTTCAAGGCAGGTCAGGCATCACTGGCGATGGTAGCGGAGATCTCCGGGCACTCCCCTGGTTGAGCTGTAACTCACACTGAAGAAATCATCTATCATTTCCATAGTTATGGGCGGGTATCTTTTGGTAACTCTTTTGGGGAGTCGAGCGGGAACCGGCACCTTTTCGTCAATCTTCAACGATTGTTCGTCTGCCTTGGAATTGGCTTGCTTTTCCATTTGATCGGGTCTGGTACAGGTTGTGAGAAATGTACATCTAACATGTGTGTTTCCGTATTTATAGTTAGAGGGGAGGTGACCGTCCTAGCGACCAATCAGAAGCCATCATTTCGGAAAATAATCTTCGTTCAGTGTAACCTAAACGTCTTCGGGCAATCCATGATACTGAAGCTCGAAGCTCTTACTTCTCGCATTCAACACTGGGATCAATCTCCATCGGCTCTTCAATTCGCGGCGGGCTATAGGGTACAGGGTGCACCAGATATGTGTTCCCGGTGGTGGTGATGGTGGTGGTGTGTGTGGTGGTGGTGGTGGTGGTGGTGGCAGGGTACAGGGTGCACCAGGTATGGTGGTGGTGGTGTCAGTTTCTATGGGAATGCATCTGAGAATGGAAGAACCCATGGAGGTCGATTCGCCGCCGCGAATTGAAGAGCCGATGGAGATTGATCCCAGTGTTGAATGAGAGAAGTAAGAGCTTCGAGCTTCAGTATCATGGATTGCCCGAAGACGTTTAGGTTACACTGAACGAAGATTATTTTCTGCAATGACGGCTTCTGATTGGTCGCTAGGACGGTCACCTCCCCTCTAACTATAAATACGGAAACACGCATGTTAGATGTACATATCTCACAACCTGTACCAGACCCGATCAAATGGAAAAGCCAGCCAATTTCAAGGCAGACGAGCATTCGTTGAAGATTGACGAAAAGATGCCGGTTCCCGCTCGACTCCCCAAAAGAGTTACCAAAAGATACCCGCCCATAACTATGGAAATGATAGATGATTTCTTCAGTGTGGGTTACAGCTCAACCAGGGGAGAGCCCGGAGATCTCTGCTACCATCGCCAGCGATGCCTGACCTGCCCTGAAGGTGTACCCTTGGCCGGGTGTGATCTTTGCACGAGGAGAGAGGAGATTTTCCAGTGGACGAAGTGAATTGAACATCCGGGCACTTTTACATCCGGGTACATCCGGGTTCTTGTACATCCGGATTCAGAATGCGCAAACAACTATTTGAGGATATGTTGCCTCAACGGTATCCTGGCCTGCCTGACGACGATTAGAACAAACGGTTCAGAACGAACATGGACGAAGATGGAACTTGCTGAAATGGCGAATTCTGATTGGACAAGAGCAGTCGATAATACATCTAACGGACAGGAACGAATATGACAGATGCAAATGGCGGCCTCTGATTGGACAAGAGGCTAATTGTATTGTAAACATACCCAACGCGGCTCCCCCAGCTTGGGTATGATGTACCGGAGGGGAAAATAAAATGATTGACCTGTCATCCTTGTTGTTGTTGTTCTCTAACCGGTCTACATGCGACATTGTACAGTGTACATGCTCATTGAGAGAGAGAGAGAGAGGGAGAGAATTAAGGTTTAACGTCGCATTCCGCTATATTCCAGCTATATAGCGACATGGACAGAGAGTATGTACATGGATTTGAACAGAGTATGTATACATGGACGTGAACAGAGTACATGTAGAATGACATGCACAGAATACATGTAGATGGACAAGGAACATGTATATTGACAGTATAATTTTCAAAAGTGAAAAGTTTCAAATAGGGTATAGGGTGCACCACAGGAGCGTGCGCCTGCATACGGCGACACATACATGCATACACACACACACACACACGCACACACACAAATACAGACGCACACACTTGAAAGCACACACACGCATACACACAGACGCATACACACACATACGCACACACACATACAGACGCACACACACACACACACACAGACGCATACACACACAGACGCATATACACACACACGCATACACACACACACACGCACACACTCACAAGCATACACACACACGCATAAACACACGCATATGCACTCACACATGCATATAGACACACACACGCACACACACGCACGCACACACGCACACGCACACACACGCAAGGTCAATAGGGCGCGAAATGCGCTTTTATACTACTAATCCATCCTTCACTGCCCCAAAATGCCCACTTTCGCTACTATTCGTACTGATGACGTCACCGATGACGTCACAGATGCTGTGGACATCCCTCTAATCGGGGTCTACACCCCGAGAGCTACAAAATGACACATCCCACGACACAATTGGCCCAATAGTGGCCTACCTAGACCCCAAATACCTTCCTTGACTTAAAGGAAATGCCCGCTTTCGCTACTACTCGTACTGATGACGTCACCGATGACATCACAGATGCTGTGGACAGCCCTCATATCGGGTCTACACCACGAGAGCTACTAAATGACACATCCCACGACACATTCGGACCAATAGTAGTCCATCTCTACCCCAAACACCCCTCCATGCACCCCCAAAATGACCACTGTACTTATTACACCCAACTGCGCATGCGCAGATTGACGCGACTTGCAATAAAATACACACCATTCTGACTCTACCCCACAAAAGCTTCACTTTGACACCTCCCACGACCCATTTGGACCAATAGTGGTCCATCTCTACCCCAAACACACCCCCACGTACCCCCAAAATGCCTGCTTTCTATACGACGGCCAGATCGCGCATGCGCAGAATATTGAAAACGGACGATACATTAGTCCAGTCGGATGCTCCCTCACGTATGCTTCACATTGATACCTCACTCGACTCCATCGGATCATTAGGGGCCCACCTAGACCCCAAAACGTCTATTTCCATACCCTTTTCCCACAATTCCCTTTCTGCGCATGCGCAGAATGTTGAAAACGAACGACACACTAGCCCATGCGGATGCTCCCTCACGTATGCTTCACATTGATACCTCACTCGATCCAATCGGCCCATTAGTGGCCCACCTGGACCCTAAAACGTCGATTTCCATACCCTTTTCCCACAATTCCCTGTCTGCGCATGCGCAGAATGTTGACAACGGCCGAGACACTAGCCCAGGCGGATGCCCCCTCACGTATGTTTCACATTGATACCTCACTCGACTCCATCGGACCATTAATGGCCCACCTAGACCGCAAAACGTCTATTTCCACACCCTTTTCCCACAATTCCCTGTCTGCGGATGCGCAGAATGTCACACTACTCCAGGCGGCTGCTCCCTCACATATGCTTCACATTGATACCTCATTCGACTCCATCGGCCCATTAGTGGCTCGCCTAGATCCCAAAACGTCTATTTCCATACCCTTTTCCCAAAATTCCCTGTCTGCGCATGCGCAGAATGTTGACAACGAACGACACACTAGCCCAGGCGGATGCTCCATCACGACTGCTTCACATTGATACCTCACTCGATCCAATCGGCCCACTAGTGGCCCACCTAGACCCCAAAACGTTTATTTCCGTACCTTTTTCCCACAATTCCCTGTCTGCGCATGCGCAGAATGTCGACAACGAACGATTCACTAATCCAGGTGGATGCTCCCTCACGAGAGCTTCAAAATAAGACCTCATACGACTCCATCGGACCAACAGTGACC
>JAVTVY010017450.1:0-66821 GCA_036873755.1 Hanleya hanleyi | reverse complement strand
ATGATTGTGTGCAAATTGGAAGTCAGCTGGGCTTGGGGAAACCAACAATTCAAACGATTCTAGCAGACAAACTACTTCAAATTCAATCAAGTACCGGTAGCAGATATACCGATATTTTTTATCATTATTCAACTTATACATGTTATATAAAATACTAAAAGAAGAATCTAAAAACCTTTGCATTTCAACTTCAAGAGATACAGCAATAATTGAGATTGGCGTTGTTTAAGTTAACAAATACTAAATATAGAGTATTCACTTTGAAAGACCCAATACTTGATATCTGGACCTGCAACAATGGTAATAATGTGAGTGAAACTGCTGATAAAATTGGCCATAATATAAAGTTATGTACCGTGGATTCGCGAGTTCAATGTTTAAATTCACACACCCTGCATCTGACCGTAGTTCAGCCGATGTGCACATTGTCTTGAGATGGGTAAGCCAATGTTGAAAATTCTGATTTATTTCAAATTTATCCTAGGGCATCACCTTCGCTATCGCTATGGTTATGATTGACAGGTGTGCCTGAAAATTACATGCGCCTACTCCATCGATAGACAGTATATTTCACATTTGAAACTTAAAGCAGTTATTTTGCACTAATATACAGTACTACTTCATTATGTCTCCCCCAACTATGTTGGGGGGAGACATCTAGTGTTTGTGCTGTCTGTCTGTCTGGTTGGGTGGATGGATGGATGGATGTCTGTCCGTCCCCTTGCCTTGTCTGCAAGGTATCTTGAGAACTACTGGATGGAATTTCACCAAACTTGGATGGAAGCTTCATTGGGATAGCCCCCTCATTTGATTAGGTTTTGGTGTGTGTGCGTGCATTCATCCATGTCCGGTGTCCGTTCGTCCGTCCATCTACTTGTACATGTATATACAGGCATTGTCTGCAAGATATCTTAAGAACTACGGGATGGAATTTCACCAAACTTGGATGGAAGCTTCAGTGGGTAGCCCCCTCATTTGATCAGGTGTTGGTGTGTGTGTGTGCATTCATCTGTGTCCGGTGTCTGTCCGTCCATCTACTTGTACATGTATATACAGGCCTTGTCTGCAAGATATCTTGAGAACTACTGGACGGAATTTCACCAAACTTGGATGGAAGCTTCATTGGGATAGCACCCTTATTTGATTAGGTTTTGGTGTGTGTGCATGCGTTCATCCGTGTCCGGTGTCCGTCCGTCCATCCATCTACTTGTACATGTATATACAGGCCTTGTCTGCAAGATATCTTGAGAATTACTGGATGGAATTTCACCAAACTTGGATGAAAGCTTCATTGGGATAGCCCCCTCATTTGATCAGGTTTTGGTGTATGTGTGCATGCATTCATCCGTGTCGGGTGTTCGTCCGTCCGTTCATCTACTTGTACATGTATATACAGGCCTTGTCTGCAAGATATCTGGAGAACTACGTGACGGAAGTTCACCAAACTTGGATGGAAGCTTTATTGGGATAGCCCTCTCATCTGATTAGGTTTTGGTTTGTGTGTGCATTCGTCCATGTTCGGTGTCCATCCGTCTGTCCATGTACTTGTACATGTATATGTATATACAGGCCCTTCTGCAAGATATCTGAAGAACTACTGGACAGAATTTCACCAAACTTGGATGGAAGGTTCATTGGGATAGCCCCCTCATTTGATTAGGTTTGGGTGTGTGTGTGCATTTATCCATGTCCATCGTCCGTCCGTCCATCTAATTGTTCATGTCTATACATACCTTGTCTGCAAGATATCTGGAGAACTACTCGACGGAATTTCACCAAGCTTGGATGAAAGCTTCATTGAAATGGCCTTATGATCTAATTAGGTTTGGGTGTGAGCTAGTGCTTGCGTGGGTCCATGCAAAATGTGCTTATCTGTCTGTCCAATTTTTGTTCACTCCATATCTTGGAAACTGCTGAAGGCAGATGCATGAAACTTCTATACGGTACAGCATGTATACTATAGGTGTGGCTCTTGTATGTTTTGCATCTTTCCTAAAATGTGATCAGTTTCGAAATAGTTGATGCTTCACAATTACATGTATTTCACATTGGCTGGTCGCTGTAGATGTCGACAATCCACTCATTGCTATATAACTAACTGGGTTACTGCAACAATAAAAATCGCCTCTTTGTAATTAATATTTTTAGATGCGCAGCTTTGTTTAGGATACATGTACATTCATTTTATAGCACTTTCCCTAAAATTATGTGCCCACTCAAGGCAAGGTGGGAGGTTGGGGGAGACGTATGTTTTTGCTTAAAAAATAACCAGCATAGGCTTCATGCCGGAGCGGCAACTCAAGGGTCAAAGCGGAACCTCTAGTTGGCCCTGGTATTGAGGAACCACGACATACGATGCCTTGCAAGTATTCTGAGTATAGCTAATAACAAAATGCTGTGTATTTTATGCCAATCATCCCTTGAATTCTTTCATAGATAATATTGTATTAGTTGGATAGACGATGGTGGTGTGTAAACAGAAAGTGACAAGCACTTCCTGGTCCACTGGTGAAAAATCTATATATATTTTATTCCATTTTGGTGTACCATAACTAAAATATTCCATTTTTGGTACAAACAACCTCGCAGCACAAAATGTTCTATGTATTTGTGTATCAATCACTTTGAATAAGTTTCTTTCAGTTTCAATCACGAAACAATGTTTTTTTTTAATTTTCTTTTGAATAGTCTACTTAAAAAAAAAAAAATCTTTCATGAAAGTTTAATGTAATAATGATTAATCATTTTGTAAAATGTCATTTTTTTGTTCTTCAATAGAATTTATCTTATTTCCACTATCAATGTTGAACATTTGTGGGAAATGAATGAACATTCACCGGTACAATTGCTGTTTCGGACCATTTTGCATGGCAGGATGGTAAATTTAACCCATGAGCATATTAGTCCATTATCTTTGATGTTCAGTTAGACAGACTGTGAAATAATATCGGTTGGTAAGCTTACACTACCATCTAGCATAATCAACCTTTCAGAATAATTGCAGTATATCTGACAGTATTTGGTCTTCAACCCATCAGATTGTTATTTCTCACGGAGGAGACCGTCACTGTATTGTTCACTGTATTGTTTGGGAAGTGCCTTTATAACTCGTTATGATTTACATTTCCAAATAAAGTTGTTGCGATGGACATCCCAGGTATTTAATAGTGTTTTGACTTATAAGACTATGCTGTTTGTGGAAATATAGTGAATTCAGAGACCATTCAAAATTACGTAACCCTGCCTGAATCGACTGCTTGTGTTAATGGGCGCAGTCGCTGTATATAATTCAAGGAGGTACTCTATAAAAACAATCGCTGTAACAAAATTGCACATCCACAATAATGGTGTTCCAGTGGTACACAAATTTTGAACAAAACCTACACATCTTGTGTACCAGTACACAATTTTTTGTGGATGTGCAATTTTGTATACAGGTACCGGGGTACGGTACAGTTGTTTTTACAGAGTATCATACATGATGGTGTAACCCTCCATTATTGTAAATGTTTGTGGGGTGGAAGGGGTGAGGGGGGCATTGTCTGGATTTGCGGGTTCCTTAAAGTATACTTTCCTGAAAACACTGCATGATAGTTTGATGAAGTAGCCACTTATTCTCATGTTTATGGTTGGCCATCCCTGCCAGAATTCGTCATTTAGAGGCTGCCTCTAAATAACCTATACCATGGTATAAAATGCCAAGCCTGCCATAATTCGTATTTAGAGGCTGCCTCTAATTATTTTTGTACCATGGTATAAAATGCCGAGGCCTGCCATAAATTATGGCACCAATCCTATTAGAGGATGCCTGTAAATCGCCAAGCCTGCCACAATTCGTATTTAGAGGCTGCCTCTAATTGACCACAGTACCATGGTATAAAATGCCGAGCCTGCCATAATTCGTACATTTAGAGGCTGCCTCTCCTAATTATTTTGTACCATGGCTATAAAATCGCCAAGCCTGCCATAATTCCTATTTAGAGGATGCCTCTAATTCATTTTAGCCGTAAGTCATAAACAACTCGATGTCATATCAAGAATATTAAATTTGACCAATGAGTAAACTTGTAACAAGCGTAGAGATATCGAACCAAATTTGTGAGAAAGCGCATATCATTGGTAGGTAATAAGAAAGGCGAAAATTTACGACTTACGGCTAAAATGAATTAGAGGCATCCTCTAAATAGGAATTATGGCAGGCTTGGCGTTTTTACTCATGGTACAAAATAATTAGAGGCAGCCTCTAATGCAATTATGGCAGGCTCGGCATTTTATACCATGGTACAAAATAATTAGAGGCAGCCTCTAAATACCAATTTGTGGCAGGCTTGGCGATTTACAGGCATCCTCTAAATAGGGATTATGGCAGGCTCGGCATTTTATACCATGGTACAAAATAATTAGAGGCAGCCTCTAAATACGAATTATGGCAGGCTTGGCATTTTATACCATGGTATATATTATTTAGAGGCAGCCTCTAAATGACAATTCTGGCAGGGATGGCCAACCATACATGTTAGTGCATGTGAAGGGGGGGGGGGGTTATCTTTGGCGGTGTTACATAATTGTGAATGGTATATAATTCTGCTCGCTTTCTCCCATCATATGTCTGGGCTTGCTCGTCCATAGGCCTTCAGTTCGTCTGTACGCCGATTTTGTCTACGTTGGAAATTGAATCTGTTCTGAATCTGCTGAATGAGTTGACCTTCCGTGCAAAAAGGATCGCTTAGACACCAGAAATTACCTTTAGGTTGAAGATGCTGATCTTGAAGACACTGCTCTCGGTTAAAACAACCAGGAAACTTCTTTGGTGATGCCCAGGCCTCCATGCGGACTTCTAAGCATTTGTTTTCTGCCAACTGCGACAACAGCAGCTTCGCAATGTTGTTGTTGTTGTTGGTACAGGAAGCAATTTGCTCACGCATGAGTGTTGAAAATACGCTTTGCATGCCGGGATATGAATTACGTCATAAATACCAAACTGCGGCTTTCGGAGTGAAAACATATATTGGTCCAAATGTTTGCCACGCCATGATGGACCGAATGAAATTGGTACATCGTTTGTCCACACCCACACGCTCCTACATTGGCGGTGAAAAAACTGTTTGTCAATATATGATGTACCATATGTTTACCAATGTCGGACCATGATGGTAACAGCCTGGGGAAAACGCGTGTACTTGCGAAAACTTATGCTGTAAAAAACAGCTAGTCTCAAAAAGTGCTACATAGTTTTTTCGCTTATTATCGCAATACTAACACGGCTATCATAGTATTTTATATCATAACTATAATCATAACACAATCGAGCTGGAACTTTGACATATTGTGTACATGTATTTTTATTTTATTTTTTCGATTTCAGCCGCACCACGTACATGTATAGGCCAAAACATCCCGCCTTAATCGTACTCATCTCCTTTACGAAAATTTGCGTGTTACAAATATGGTATATAGTCTTGTCGACTTTGCAAGCATGTTTTTTTTTATATTTTTTTTATTTTTTTATATCACATGGAATCCTCTCATATGTTGACTTAATTTTTTATATTGTCCATTAGAAATATCATGTAGGATATATAGGTTTATTTAATAATGACAGTGACATGATATAGAATCGTCTGAATCAACATGATAAATGAGTAGATGAGTATATGATAATGTCAGCCTGCAGGTGCAGCATTGGAACGGTACAGATGCAACAACGCCTGCATGATTGAGATGTACGTTCACAATGAAAGTGAAGATCGATAACTGACCTGCGGCAAGAATTTGATCATTTAATTAATCCCATCCCACCCGAGCGCTGTACTGATGCATCACCTGCTAATTAATTATCTAATCAGAGTATTGAATATATCCAGATAAAGCGCACACTTCTCTGGTTTCACCATATGTATATGCCGTTGTTACGTCACAATTTAGCACCTATAAGTATACCGGTACTATATAATTTAGCAATGTTGTCACAGTTGTTTTTTTTGTTTTTTTCCAGTAAGCCCTGGACAAGCCACTGGGCATTTATTCAGCCTTCAAACAGTGCCATGGTTTGTTACAAAGACACCCGTACAGTGCCCACATAGCCAGGGCTTACCGAGTTTTAGATAATACTATTAATGATACATAAAATCATATACATAAAATAAATAATGTAGACATGATTATATGATACGTTAATGTGCGAATGTGTAATGGTTATAGTACGTTTTACGAGAGATTTTCGATTTAACCAATGCAAGGGGCGTGGTTTACACGAGGGCGTAGCCCGAGTGTAAACCAGCCCCGCGCATTGGTTGGATCGGAAATCTCTCGTAAATAGTTCTATAACTGATTTAGCTCACAGCTGTCAATCAAGTCCAGCGCGTGTAACACGTGCACATCCTCTGACGGGAAAAACCTGATGATCTCGGTATTGTGTTTCATTCTTCAAGATGGAGTGGGCAAGTGATGTCAGCGAAAGCGTCATGTTACACGAGGCAGATGATTTGGAAACAGATTTTGTTCTGTCACAAATTGACATTCCATCGTTTACCAGCCGTGCTGAAATGACATTATCACAGAGCTTGGATTTGTACGACATTGAGCCAGATGATCTGGCCCGTGACGAACAATTGGGAAACTTTGTCATTCAAATACAATAGCAAAGGCATCATGTACTGTTTCCAAGGAAAGTACCATTAAAAGCGAAACAACAGTGGAAGACCAGGAAAACGCACCGGTATCCATAAAAGGCACGGACACCATCCCACCAGCTGGACATTCTGGTAAGGGTGATAACAATAACAAATTTCCATTCGGTATCGGCAATTCGCGTCAAGGAAATGTGTTCAGCAATTATGTGTTCAATTTCGGCGGAAAGTGAACTGGTATGTAACGTGAACGAATTATCTTCGTGGAGTTTCAAGCACTTTTATATGCTCTTCTGCTCTGAATTTAAAAAAAAAGAACTATTAATGTTGATGCTTATGATCACAGATCCTTGAAACTGCCTAAATTACCGTATTTGATTCCCAAATCTTAAACCTGTTTCAATTCTATGCCATTAATCTCCGTCAGGAAGATGATACAACGTAGAAAACGGAAGTTAAAACTAAAAGTTAGCTCCCCTAGCGGAGAGTTGTCCGCCCCTAGGAGAGCTCTCCCATCCCATTCCAGCAGGATTACTATATAGACTCTGCAGCAGCCATACTCGTCCTCTATTCTCTGTTGTACCTCGACCAGTACACATCAGGAAGGAAGTGTTTATACAACCTGGGTTGTTGTTGTAACGACCCTCAGTATCCTTATCGGTTTTGACTTGTGTTATTTCTTGTCGGAAATTCTTTCATTATTGTCGGGAATTCTTTCATTAGTTATGTCTGAGATTTCGATATCTAATGCATGTAATTCGTGTGTGAAATGGTGGTCCAGTTTGGACGCCCACACGGTTTGGTTTTCTTGTAAAGAGTTGTGTTATCGGCGAAGTTCGCCGAGTGTATATTAGAGACCCGTTAGCGTGGGGAAATTTCGCCCAGGCTAGTCGGGCTTACCTTTGCAGGCGTCTGGCGACCCGTTTCTTTCGGAAGTCGACAGACGTCTGTTGGGAATTGCTTGTAATTGACCTGAATGCTATCGTTGCAATTATATAAATGTTTCCCATTGTCTTAGTAATCGGAACTCGCCCGCCTCTATAAATATACTAGCGGGACGGTTCTACGTCTAGTTAGACAGCCTACATGTCTAGGTTTGGCTATGTATGCAGTCAAACCGGTTCCTTTGTATCGACAAAGACTTCTCTAACCTGTCGTGCCTTAGCAATCCATTGTTCTCGTCGGACAATGAAATGCAGTGGGTTCGCATATCATGCTCGACCTCTCCTTTGTCTTTTTGTTTTCACACTCCGTTACCTAAACGGAATAAACGTGTCTTGTCTGAACGCAGTTCTAAATCCGTTTCTCGTTTTATGGTGGGTTATTCAGACCTACCGTTGAGTGTCAAAATTGCTCTTGCGGTTTCGTTTATCGATGAATCAGCGATTCTATAATAGCGAAATGACATGTTACGGGACTTCAATTTTAGGATTGAGTTGGGGTAACAAATAGAAACATTGTTTATAAATGTTTAATTTGTATTGGAAATATACTGAAAGTATTCACATTGACGAGGATGGTCACAAGTGATGATCTAAAAGACAAACCATTATTTTCATCTCCTCAAATATTCTCAACTAGACTATTATCAGGTATGAGGTCAAACTGATATAATGGTGGATTGAGACAGGTTGATTTGGTAACAGATAGAAACATTGTTTATAAATGTTTGATATTTCAATCAATTTCCATCGTTAAATATCCAATCTGTCGACGATTATTGCTTATTAAAATAGTGCATACTGCTTACGAAATCGGTGAAAATTAGACCGGGAATTCTAGTTCTATTTTTCGGCCCTCCCGTTCTCCGGTATGCCGTTCTCGTACTTCGACTCGACGTTTGTTCCTACACCGGTCTCGTCGAGTTCATCTGTGATTCCTTTTTCTTCAGTGTAAAGTTAGGAACATACGTCAATGATGGTTTTTCGGATAATTTGGATGCGCTTTTAGCGTTGCTGCCGGATATGCCGTCTACTTCGAATAATCCTCGTATTAAATGTCAGACGAAGGAATACTTCCTCGCCGTATGTTGTCTCACCTATGTCATTTTTGTCAATGGTTCGATGGTGATTAAATTAATATTTTGGGGATAGTTTTTCTTTCACATTTCTGTCTTGTCAAAATTTTGTTTGGGCAAATTTGTAGACTTCACATGGTCTGTTTTTTTTTTTTTTTCCATCTGCCATGTGTTTATTGTCTTCGGACGTACGTCGCGAAATAAATTGGCTCTTGTCGGAGTTTTCAAAATTCTTATATCTTGAAATTATTACCCGATATATTTTCTAAAGTCAATATTAATCTCGGGCTTATCTGATAACACAGTCCTGCGTGATGGAGACAATGTGTATTCAATATCACGTCTTCACACGAACAATGAGTTCGACCCGCTGTGTTTGGTGTGGGTTTTTATGGGCTCTCGCGACCTCGTTTTTATTGCTCAATTTGTGACAGATTCGTACTTAGTTCCCGGCATTTCTGTAAGTCTGCCTTTTAGTGCTGAGATTTGAAGGCCGATGGTGATCTCTACAATAAACGATCAGGTTTGGTTTCGTTGATTCATGAATTTTATGCATTGAGTTTGTGTATATCTCAAGTAGGGTTGTAAATAGTATCCTCATCGGCGGGGTTTTTTCGTTTCTTCCCGCCGGAGAGATCTGATACTTTATTTGCAGCCGTCAAATTTTCATGTTGTTGTTGTTGTGTCTGTTCGGACTTGCAGTTTTGGTTGGTTCACCTTGGTCCTACCAAAATGTAATCTCTTGTTATATCAAGTATTATTTCGTGATATTTGATATCCTGTATTCAAGAGAGTCCTGACAGAGGTTTTATGTCTTTCATACTGACATGAATATGAAGCATGATTGTTGCGTTTGTGTTACGTAACCACAACTCAACCCTATTTACTTCGACCCTGTGTCGCATCTTAATGAGCTTCTTTACTGATCTCTTTATGTAATTAAGGGTGTGTCGAACAACAATGAGATCACGTGCTGGTTTACGTGAGTGAGTAAACCTATTCACCCACTTATGCTGGTTTACGTGAGTGAGTAAACCTATTCACCCACTATGTGAAAGTGTGATTTTCTTGAAACACAATTGTCTGATTATTACATTGCTTGTTTTATTTCACACCATGTTGGTTCCATCTGTATACTGTATTACGCTTATAATTCAGATGGAGTTATGCACTAATTTTAATTTCTTCCATATGAGAAAATTTAAAATTACTAGCGTGAGTGGGAAGGTATTGGCCGGCCAAGGATCAAGCCTAGTGACACGTGAGTCTTGAAGTCTTCTATGGTTTCTTTCTACCAGGTATGTATTACCGGTACAGTCTACTAGAGCATCAAACTGCTTTTTTAGTAATGTTCTTACTGTTCTTCTCGACAAATTGTTCGTGCTAGGTCATTTCAAATTATAAATTTTGAATAACCTCACTTTCCTGCCGGCGAGAGACTTAAATGTATTTCCTCTCTTCGGGAATTTAAAATTCTTTAAGGATCTTTCTTGGTTACCTGGAAAATCTTTGTTCTGGATGTCGGTTGTGTGACTATTTGGTTATTAATAGTAACATTGTTGTAAATGTTTTATATTCTCTCCATATAAAACTCCAGTACTGAATCTCATGTACAGGAGACAAATTACATCGGGAGAGGTCATAATGTAACCATGTTCATTGATACATTATTCATGTTCACTGACACAAAGATCCATAATCCCATTTATCTCATTGAGCTTACATTTGGTGATTAACGCTACAAACATTTAATATGTTCATCTCTACTGCGTTTAAAGAGAAGGAAAATTATTATAATCGACTTCGGGGTTACTGTTTGCAACGCCCTTCTGTTACGTCGTGTGCTTTTATAAGTTGTATCCTGCTCTATGATGAGCATGTATATACATTAAGTTGTTGTGAATGAGGAAATCACTACGTTGTTTATCATATACAACGTTTCTCGCATTTTTCACATTACGCTTTCCTATTACACCTTGACGACATGTTCATTACACCGTCATGTGTCTCTCATACGCCTGTGCGTCATTCTATTACATCGGTTAGACGTTTCCGGTACGCCATAACGCCGTTTGTCACGTCATTTCTTCATTTGCGAGTTGCATATTTTATATCCATTCATCGGCACTTCCTTTGATTCTCCATCGTCGATCGTCGGTGGGAGGGGAAGTCCGTTCGTTTGGCGTCAACTTTCCACTTGTATCAATTCCTCTCGGGTTTTCACAATGTGATTTACTTAGGTTCGTCTTTACTCTACGAAGAGAGTTCTGTCCAGACCTTGCTGTTTCCAGTCTGGAGTTCAGAATATCAAAATTGTATTGGAATCAGCAGTATTTGGTTAAATACTGTTATATGGAATAGGTCTTTGGATTATGGACATGGATATTCTCTGAGGACGACGGCGGGATTGTGAATGACGGACTAGTCGCCTTTAATTGAATTCAGCACAGTGTTAACACAGAACCATGTTGACTTTATCACACTTACATTATGTTGAGATCCATTTACCTTAGGATTGTGCTTGATCAACACAATGTCTTCGTGGTGTACTTGTGGCACAGTTTTTCCGACTTTCTCCATCAAGTACTTTATTCCTATATTAACCGTTACACCAATGGTTAGACTTTGACATTATGGTTCTGTCGTCAACCTTAAGGTTGTTTATTATATGTAGGATCTTACTCACTACGTTCCTATATTTGTCCTGGTGCCGAGGACGTGATCGTTCTCGACTCTATTTCCCTCGTAATTGACTTCATCCTTCACCTTCACCAGGATAGGGAGTTTCATATTAGCACCATGGAAGGCTGTCGATCTGCTCTGGCATGAATTGAATAGGGTGTTACGTCTTACCTTGGGTTCCGACATTAGCCTTAACGATAATATCTCTGCTCTTATTCACGCCTTCGCATTACAGTCGCGTTGTACTCGCCAACTGTTACCGAAATGGGATATCGGTGTGGTTCTGTGTGCTCTGATTATACCACCTTTTTGAACCCTTAGAGTCCGCGTCTATAAAAACTGTGTTTTATAAGACGGCCGTCGTGGCGGCGTTTGCTTTGGCGTCCAGACTGTCTATACTTCATGCTCTTGAAAGATCTTCTATGTCCTGGACAGCGGATCGGTCCTGCATTTCTTTTCGGCCCATTCCTGAATTTATCGCCAAAATGACTCGAGGACGATCTTCTGCTATGTCCTGTTCGAGCCTTCCGCCACTATCTTACTCGTACCGATCCATTCACGGCTCTCGGCTACGGTTATTCTGTCCCTTCGCCTGTCAGCAAGGCTTGACATTTAAAAAAGCCGCGTAGTTGAAGAAGACCATAAAATAGTCTTATCAATTGGCAGAAGGTAGATATACCATTGACGCCCCACTACTGTCTTCTGCTTCTTCTAATGTGATTCGTGCCATCGCTGCGTCATGGCCTGTATGGAAGAACTGACCCCTCCATGACATTATCCTGTCTTATGCCTGAACAATTAACTCCACGTTCACTAATATCTGTTTGAGGGATATGACAGTGCAATCAATAGTGTGACCACGCTTGGGCCACTGTGGCTACCCAGCACATTGTGAGTAATTTCAGAAAAAGAGGGGGGGGGGCGGCAAAATTGTCACCATCGCAGCAAGACAGCCATCTTGCTGTATCATCTCATCTCATCTCATCTCAGTCATATTATTATTATTACATATATTATATGATAATAGGCATCTCAGAAGGTAGAAATAAGTCAGTTTGACCGGCCGTGGATTCTATAATCACCATTGAAGGCCTAACACCGGGATAGGGTGTACTCCTAACTGAAATTTGCTTCTGTTCTTCAGAAACTGACTTCCTTCTAGATGATCTCAGCTGGGTCCTCTGTGCTTTCAACTCAAAAGACACCTGCTCCAGACCTAGAGTCAACATTAGTGATGCAAGTACAGAGAGTTGACGAATGTGTAGCAGGACCCAGGGAGCAAGCACGGTCATTTCCAACGCATCGTTCATCACTCCAAGTATGGTGACTTGACCCAAGAAGCTTGCGGACTGAGAGTGGTGTGGACTTGGCGACCCTCTAAGCTCAGCCAGTATTCGCTCTCCCCTGACTTAAGGTCGACCAAGGATCTCCCTGTATGCAAAGGCCTGTTCGTTTTTTACTCCCCCTAGTCATACAGAGTCTACCAAGTAGGACCTTCTGCTGCCGATGTTGCCCCGGGTATCCTTACAACTTGGTGGAATTGTGAACCACGCCACGAACACTGCTACATGGATGGAGACAATCAGAAGATAAGTAGAACTGTATCAATTCCTTCAATTACCCTATGCGTCTTTGACCAGGGTTTAACTTGATGAGTAATAATGTCTCAGATTTATACCCATGTCTGTGTCGTTCCAGCGATTACTAGTCTGCTATGGGAGTTACCACAAGGCCGAGATTCCCGCCTCCATATGTTGGTACTGTGGCATAGAATTGAAACAGGTTTAAGATTTGGGAATCAAATATCAAACATTTATAAACAATGTTTCTATTTGTTACCAAATCAAACCTGTTTCAATTTGATTGGCCCTCCCTCCGTCCCCTCATGCCGGCCTTAAACACTACAGGTCTCGGTAATTATAATGAGAATAGAGGGCGAGTATGGCTGCTGCAGAGTCTATATAGTAATCCTGCTGGAATGGGATGGGAGAGCTCTCCTAGGGGCGGACAACTCTCCGCTAGGGGAGCTAACTTTTAGTTTTAACTTCCGTTTTCTACGTTGTATCATCTTCCTGACGGAGATTAATGGCATAGAATTGAAACAGGTTTGATTTGGTAACAAATAGAAACATTGTTTATAAATGTTTGATATTTCAGACATTTATTGATCTTTCAAACAGACTATTTGAATTGAATTATCCTGTTACAGAAATGCATGTATTTCAGTGAAATTTAAGTTTTTTCTGTCCAGTTTTCCGCGTGTCGGCCCTACTTCAAAATCACTGGTCTAGACATGATCCTCGTGTACTTTCTTTGGCGATCACGGATGATGTTTTGATGTTTTGAATACAATTGTTTACATTGACATTGGTTTGCATTGACTTGTTATTGAATGCGTCTTGGCAGCGTGCCAGGTGTTCCGAGGTTCACAGGTGCAATTGAAAATAATAGCACGGCTCTGAAAATTATAGCACGCTTACTACGGGGGCGGGGCTTACTAAACTGTTTGAGACAGTGGTGTTTCCCATTTATCAAAACAAAAGATCAAAGACAAATTCAGCGGGCTATGAGCTAAAATATAGAAGGACCACTATGAATTGTTTGATTCGTATCTACAAGTGAAAAAGAAGAAAAATTAACCTTCTGAAGCATACCCACAGTGATCCACAACGTATCATTAGGTCATTTGTTCACTTAGGCTGAATGAGATTTTGACTATGGAGGTTTTATTATTATATTTTTTTTTCATAAAATGTTTTCCCCACTCTTTGGTCGAAAAATGACGAAAGTCCATAGAGAGGGTTTTTAAAACTTCTCCCTTTACTTGGTTAAAGCCAATAACAAGAATTTGTACGAAAAACGATTGCCACCTCCGACCCCTTCTCCATCCTCCCGGACAAAAAGTCCAAGAGGATAGAAGAGGTTGAAGTCACTCATAATATAGCCTTCAGATTAGTCAGTCCTTCAGATAATTATAGAGGAGCAAATATATTTGTATTCCGAAACATGGTGGATCCTGCGGGACATTCACTATCAGAGGTAATATATAGTGCGAAATACTCTTTCTATAACGGTACAAGAAACCCTTTTCTGTTACTTCTATCCACGGTGCGTTTGCCTGTTGTTGTTGTTTTACCACCACTCATGTTTACTGACATGCATAAATAAAATTAAACAAATATGTTTGCCAGTTTGAAAACTGGCTCCAGATACTCAATATA
Source organism: Hanleya hanleyi (assembly GCA_036873755.1). NCBI lineage: Eukaryota > Metazoa > Mollusca > Polyplacophora > Lepidopleurida > Hanleyidae > Hanleya > Hanleya hanleyi. Next base: position 52,272 of record JAVTVY010017450.1, on the reverse strand, counting down.
TTCCCCTCTGCTTTGTCAATCCAACAGGTCATTCTTAGTACACCGACGGACGGTGTCCTGTTGAAACATCTTATATTGCTGGTAAAGAAACATATACAATTGTAGATTCTGGAGGACTCTTCCTGCCTTCGAGAGAGCGAAGCAGTATATATACAAAGTGAGAGATATTGAGAAAAGTTTGTCAAGTAGTGATGAATTAGAGAAGGGCTTCGTTAAGAAATGGAGCCCCCTGGCAAACATATTTGCAAGCATGTTTGCATCCTCGCGAGCCAGTGTATCAATCGATAGGTTACGATAGCAGTTCTGGATATAAATATAGGTTTCCACTGAACCGAACCAGTAAGCGCGCTGAAGCAGCTCATCAGGCCAGTGCGCAACGAGGTTTGAGTTTTGACTGGTTTGAATTTCATCGCCGGTCAGACTACCTTTGAAATCGAAAGCGAAGTCAAAGCGAAGACCGCAGGCTTCAGATATCGACGCATTACTTCAAAAGAACCGTTGGGGATGAAATGTACGAGATTGTGTAATAGACGCAACGACTCGAGAACTCATCCGAATCACCAAAGAGGTCCAGGTAAAACCCTCTGCGAGGATTTAGGGATTACCTGGACTTGTGCAGATGGCATGTTTGTGACATTGATTGAAATCTTCACAGTAGACCTGAACCCTGATGACGTATTATACCCCTTCAATCACGTGATAAATTGTGCACTCATTCATCTGCATGACAGGTGATCACTTATCCAGAAATCTACCATCGCTTATGTGACACGAAAATAAATAAATTGTCAACGCACGGTACAGGTGTCACAAGGCGTGAAGTCCTATATGTAACCTGGTACACCAAATTAAAGCTTGCTCTTCCGACTGTGCCAGTCCAGGGACCTCGCGCTGGCAATTAAGTTGATGTCATGTTACACGAGGGAGGTGACAGGCTTTTTGAATTGTGTAACGATCCGCACCAGCCATTTAATTGTCATGGATGTTGGAAGCCTGTATTGCATCAAGGGATAGAAGTGAGATTTTATTGTCATGAATGTAGGGTTCCTACGTCATCAGGTTTCAGGACAATTCACACAGGATTTGATAAATGGCATTGGTATAAAAAAAAGTACTAAGATAGATCTTGTGACGATTTCAACCAACGCCACAGACATTACTGCCAAACCTTCTTAAACAGACTCTTCCATTGTTTGCTGATAAAATTTTGTAATAAATATCGTACACTGACCGCAAAATACGATCGTAGCGCACAAGTTACCTACGTTTCGTTTCGTTACTTGCGTATAATTCTGTGAAAATTCTTTTGAATGAAGAATTCTAGTCGGCGATAAGGAGTATGACATTATGATGTCTTATGTGATGAAAAAATATGTTGACCGCTTCTCTCTTGCAGGAAACCATATGGTGTGTTTTAATTTTCATTTTATGCATATTTGGAATTGATGTTAATCGTTGTACAAAAAAATCAAAAAAATCTTTCGATTATGGAGGTGGAAGTTAGTGTAATATTCCACGTGAGGGAAACCTCTTTTGGCCTTCATAGATGTATAGGTCTAAACAGGAGGGGAGACTTGATTTAATGTCCCACTCAAGATTATTTCACTCATATAGTGACAGCCAGTTTTAATTGTGGAGGAAGCCGGAGTACCCGGAGAGAACCACCGCCCATCGGCAAGTAACGGGCAAACTTTCACACATGCACCAGCACCCGTGCCGGTTCAGCGGTGTGAGCCTAGAGATGGTCTACACTTGGACTACACTAGTTTCCTTCAAATCCAGTGCAGACGATGGTTATACATATAACACCGTGTCACAGGTGTTATTTAAACCCAAAGCATAATATAGCGTTTGATGACTGAAAATGAACCGACTTTTAAGATTATAATTTTTGTAATTTCTGCATAGCATATATTCGTATTCCTAATTCCTAAGTCCATCCCCAAATCTCGGGTAAAGAATTCAACTTATGGCAATATTGTGTCAAGAAACAACGTTTAATATTTGTAAGAGGAAATGGATAACCATTTACAAAAGATTTAACAAAGTTAGACTACAGGTACTACATAATAAAAGTTTACAAACTATCTACACCACAAATATGATGCTTCACAAGTTATGAATATGAAAAAGTAACAAATGTACTGTTGTAGGTTACATTCCACACTGCATTCTTCTGTGTACCGATGTCAGTGTAGACGCCAGATCCTATAGTCAGTGTTCAGCCTCCACAAAATAATGTCTGTGTCAATAATCGAAATCTGTTCTGTTAAATAAAGTTAAATTATACCAGTTCTATCGTTGTACTGAAATAAGTCTGATTTTCAGTTTCCTTTTTTTGTTGTAGTTTGACTGATAAGAAAATGAGTCCCTCATCGGGAATTGTGTTCATCACAGCCAGCCATCTTCTAATATACGTCAACAGTGCCATGAATCCTATAATCTACAACTTCATGTGTAGTAAGTATCAGTCAAATATCGCAATGGACCTTCATAGAAATGCGGGGATTGGCTGGAATATATTCCAATTTTATCCACAATCCAATGAAAATACCGCAATTATTTATGAAAATTGAACTGACCAATCAAATGTAAATAGAAGGTATCCGGGGATGCACTGAGATTTCTATAATAATCCATACACACAGGCGTTTGACGAATACTAGGATCGTCTTCTCAGTAAACACAGAGACAGTTTCAAAGGACGCCTGCGCGAAGACGGGTGCAACAAGGGTTGTCATTCTTGCTTTACGAGATTAACAGGATATATCCGACGGCTCCTGTACAGAAAGTGGACATTTTTGGGCTGTATATCCATTTATGCAAGCTATCCAAACCAGTCAAGAAGAATGAAAGGGTGATAAACACCTTAAGAATTATTCTGAAACGTTCGATGAGCCATGGCATTGGTAAATTATTTATTTTTGCATTTTGTCTGAAGCCGCCCATACTTACAACACTACACTGAGCTAAACTTACTCGCAGTGCATGGGATGGAAACATGGCCGATTCCCAAACTGTCCAACGATGTATTGGCAGTGTAGGCTACGACCGCGGGGTTCAGAAGAAATATGTATAAAGTCAATGGCATGGTCTTATAATTTTTAAAAGATGACATTGTTTTCACTTCAAGAGTATGCTCGTTAACGTGCGGGATTCGACGCAAAAAAGCATTAGCTTACTGGGATCAAAACTCAATTGGAACCGGTTTTCATACTAATTTACACAAACCATCAGGGGAGATAATCCAGCTGGAGATTGAGCTAGCAACTGTACATGGACCGATCTATGTACAACAATTTCGTCAGGATCAATGAGCTATATCGTATGATGGCCGAGAGGGGCCATCGCGTCTTTCATTTCTAATTTAACGCGATGGAGCGATGGAGCTATGCGATGCGCGATGGAGCTATGCGATGGAGCGATGGAGCTATGCGATGAAAAGTCGATGAAAAGTCGCGCTATGCGATGCGCGATGAGGCTATGCGATGGAGCTATGCGATGCGCGATGGAGCTATGCGATGAAGCGATGGAGCTATGAGATGAAAAGTCGATGAAAAGTCGCGCTATGCGATGCGCGATGAGGCTATGCGATGGAGCTATGCGATGCGCGATGGAGCTATGCGATGAGCGATGGAGCGATGCGATGAAAAGGCGATGGAGCGATGGAGCTATGCGATGAAAAGGCGATGGAGCGATGGAGCGATGGAGCGATGGAGCTATGCGATGGAAAATCAGAAATGAAAGACGCGATGAAAATGCGATGAAAAGGCGATGGAGCGATGGAGCGATGGAGCTATGCGATGAAAAGGCGATGGAGCGATGGAGCGATGGAGCTATGCGATGGAAAATCAGAAATGAAAGACGCGATGAAAATGCGATGAAAAGGCGATGGAGCGATGGAGCGATGGAGCGATGGAGCTATGCGATGAAAAGGCGATGGAGCGATGGAGCGATGGAGCTATGCGATGAAAAGGCGATGGAGCGATGGAGCGATGGAGCTATGCGATGGAGCTATGCGATGGAGCGATGGAGCTATGCGATGGGGCTATGCGATGGAGCGATGGAGCGATGGAGCTATGCGATGGAGCGATGGAGCGATGGAGCTATGCGATGGGGCTATGCGATGGAGCTATGCGATGAAAAGTCATTGCGCAAAGTAAGAAGCAAACAATACAATATCTTTGAGCGTGACAAGAGTAATCCATGTCAGTGAAGGATTTTATCGGGGAATATTTGGCTAACACAGTAGAATAATCACCTGCTGGGCTCTTTTTTCGATTTATCGCATATTAAATTGGACCGGTTTCGCTGGTAAAAACCGAAATTTCTCGAAAACCGTACATCATAGAATGGCGAGATTTGGACATAATTGGGATGGCATAGAGGCCTAGAAACGCGTCTTTCATTTTTTTTTTTAATTATCAAATCTTTAGCGAGATATTCCGGCTTTAGCAGTGTTCGGTAAGTTTAACGATATTTCTTCGGTTTTGGGGCTCTAGTGAGAAAACTAAGAAAAAACGAGAAAACTGAGAGACGCGTTTCTAGATGGAGCTGTCGATTTTCACGCAGTTATATTTGATACTTTTCTTGAAATTGACATTTGAAAATGATCGGTAGAATTTACGAAGAGCAAAGTTCAAATATGAATGATAGACTTAATTATATTCAAAGTTTAAACGTATGAACATGTCTAGAATTCTTAGAAAACAGGCTTTCTAAAAATATATAGTTTTATATACATAATCTATAAAGCAAAGGCGAGAATGAGAGAAATGTCATTGAGCGAGTGTTGATCAGTACAGGTGGATAGCTTAACTTACAGTTTTGGAACAATAATTCTGCCATATTATATCAAGGCGACAAAACGTTATAATCAGCCTGTTGTGTGAAGATGGGTAGAACGAGGTTGTTTAATGGGGAGCGGTTATGGGAGGATGGAATAAATTTTGTTCGGAAAATTACATGAACATCTCTGGTGCGAGAGCCGCACGAGCGGAGTATAGGCGACTTTTACGTATAAGCTTACGACCTTGACACATTATAACGTACACAATACTGTTATTCTAAATAATGCCCCGAGAATAAAATCCGTATAGTTCTTAAGCCCCGCAGAAGTTTACGGTACAGCCTTCTCCTTTTCACAAATACTGTCCACCATCTTCCCTGAGGGAAGTCGATGAACTTGTGATATAGCCGACATGCCTTCGGTGAGATACCTGCCCACCTACACACTTTTAACGTTGTTTTTTTCTAAAGATATTCTGTCAATGTGTTACGTGAACACCTGGTATGCAAAACCCTGAAAATTGCCCATTTGTCATATACTATTCAATGCAAACATATAGTTCATTCTGTTCGTTGCAAGGAAAAGGGGAAAACATCTTGGAACTTTTTGACCTGTGATTAAAAAAATACAAAGGATGGCAAACGTCGACTTGATTGGCTAGCGTTGATGGCGGCGTGCAGATCACATAATTTTGTTTACACGGCTGATGAGCATACTCAAGCCTAAAATCGAGAAGTACGTTATAAAGCTCCCATGTATGTTTACTAACTCAGTGAATTTGGAATTGTCGAAGCAATGGAACGGAACTGGTCGCCAGCAAATTCACGAGATAAGCACATTACACTGCAGAAAAAATTACCAGCCTATTCCGGTGTCACACTGGTGAAAGAAGATGTCATGTTTACATGCGAAAAAACCCTCTTGCTGTCCCGTCTTTGAAGCGAAAAAAATATTTCTCCATATCAACATAGAAAGCTGTGTTTCATGCGTAGTAAATAGCTTACACGCTTAAAACTAGAGTGTTGAAACTTACTCGTAAAGTGTTGAAATGACTCTTTAAGTGTGTCCACAGGGACTGCTCGTTTAAGTGTTGTCCCTGTGGACACACTTGAAGGGTTATTTCAACTCTTTACGAGTAAGTTTCAATACTTTAGTTTTAAGCGTGTAGTTTTATACCATAAATGCTCGTATTCAAAAGTGACGTAAAACCGCATCGGTGAACGTTTGAAATTGAAGTTTGGTTGTTTTAATATCTTCTGCATACATTTGAACACCTCCAACCGAAATCTAATGCAATGTTCTTATCTACCGTGATCACATATTGAAATTTTCATGTTTAAAATAATTGTTAATTTCTCTGTTCACTTTGGCGATGGTGTTTGCGCATCGCATAGATCGCATTTTCATCGCATCGCTCCATCGCATCCATCGCATAGCTCCATCGCTCCATCGCTCCATCGCCTTTTCATCGCATTTTCATCGCTCCATTCCATCGATTTTCCATCGCATTTTCATCGCGTCTTTCATTTCTGATTTTCCATCGCATTTTCATCGCGTCTTTCATTTCTGATTTTCCATCGCATTTTCATCGCGTCTTTCATTTCTGATTTTCCATCGCATAGCTCCATCGCTCCATCGCTCCATCGCTCCATCGCCTTTTCATCGCATAGCTCCATCGCTCCATCGCTCCATCGCCTTTTCATCGCCTTTTCATCGCATTTTCATCGCGTCTTTCATTTCTGATTTTCCATCGCATAGCTCCATCGCTCCATCGCTCCATCGCCTTTTCATCGCATCGCTCCATCGCTCCATCGCCTTTTCATCGCATAGCTCCATCGCTCCATCGCATAGCTCCATCGCGCATCACATAGCTCCATCGCATAGCCTCATCGCGCATCGCATAGCGCGACTTTTCATCGACTTTTCATCGCATAGCTCCATCGCTTCATCGCATAGCTCCATCGCGCATCGCATAGCCTCATCGCGCATCGCATAGCGCGACTTTTCATCGACTTTTCATCGCATAGCTCCATCGCTTCATCGCATAGCTCCATCGCTCCATCGCATAGCTCCATCGCGCATCGCATAGCTCCATCGCTCCATCGCTCCATCGCGTTAAATTAGAAATGAAAGACGCGATGGCCCCTCTCGCCAACCTTCGGTTTGATATAATGCTGATGTTTAGGATGGTCGGTGGTGCCCAGTCATTTGCAGAATTTTCCTTTGCAAAATTGGTATATAATGGTTGAATATACAACGCTGCACAAACATAATTTGTTCAAAGCATGTAATAGTATTAAAGTAAGAAAATAGTCCCCGTGATATATCCCGAAATAGGATCCGTGATATTTAAATGTCGTGGGGGTCTCCAAGTTACATGTTTTCTTATTATGTTATTTACTAATTGTTTTCATATTGGTCTTGTTTTAGGTTCAAGGTCTGCCGTTATGACCTATTTTTTTAAAATAATTCACCTACAATCGATTATAACACAGTATCAAGGAATATTTTAGTACAGCAACTCCTCCCAAATCAGGATATATATATTTCTTCCTTCACTATAAGTGCCATTATAGTCGGAAAGTAGATCCCCTCTACAGTAACGCTCGAATCGACGGCGATTATCGGGACAGTGAATATGCCGATCGTCTTCAACTTAGGTGGGGTTCTTCAACGAAGGCAACGGGAGTCACAAAGATAGAAGCAGACGAAATTCAATCATTCATTATATATCATGAAAGTAATATACTAATTTTATTTGATGAGAACGGTGAGGCAAAATACAACAATGAAATCATGATCCAGATTCAGTCCCGATTTGGGGGTCGAAGACCTATGGAGACCCTACTATATGGTTCCATCCATATGTGAATAGCTCTGCTTGCTGCGAGTATGGCATCATCTTCTGTCATAAAATATCACTGTAGTCATCGCTTCATTCAGTGCACTGTTGTAGGTGTTGGATCACTGTTGTCGTCTGCTTTTGCTTGGCAAATCGATATTACGCTCGCGTCACTATAGTCCATGTCAGCATGATCACCACACTTGATTTCTAGGTATGTGTATCGGTACGTTTAGATCTATCGAAAATTATCCCCTGTGAAGCTAATGAATATACATTCAAAGTATGAGAATATAGTGACATCATTCGAAGAAGATCGTGAATCGAGGATCATTCATCGTCAACATTGCCATGTTGAAAATCATATTGGCCCGGGCCGTATTGACCCTGTTCTCCCGTATTGGACCGGCTTTCCTGGATTGATCCGCCCTCCTCATATTGGCCCGATTTGGTGGCCATATGAAGCAGGCCTATTTGCTTGTATTGGGTTCATAGCATAGGTAGTTATTTACTAATGTGTTTTATCGACTAAGAAATAACGGAAAACCTGTTTAGAAATAAATGCACTGACATATGTTCAAAGAGCAGTCAAGGATTTTTCAAACAAACTCAGAGTGTAGAGCCTCCTCAGCTGCAAGATGTTCTCAGTGGGAAGTGCGAGAACCCACATTTCACGTATAGGGTATACAAACAGCAAGAATTAAGTTGCTATTACCAATAAATATGAATTTTCGCATTCTCTATTGAAAAGATATACAGAGCCTAATATTTTGGTCCAGTTTCGTGCTACAGTGGTGCAAACGCAGACACGGTACTTTACGGTACTTTTATTTCGTGGTTTAACACGTCGAAGCAAGATGGCTCCACCCAACGATAGAGTTAGTAGACTCGACTCAACGAGGGTCTGCCTTTATTTATAATGGTCTATGGCGAGACGCAATGCAGTGGAATAATATCAAGCTTCATAGAATTTCGGTTTGCAATTGACATCTTGTACTTTTCGCTCTCCAAAACATGTATCTCTTTATACATTAGTGTGGAGAACGTGCGGTTTGACACAGCATGAAGGCGTGAGGGGTGATGGCATGTAACCGTCATATATCCTATCTTATATATCAACACATACCTTTGTTGGTAGTGGAGAACAGGCTTCTGGCATAACGAGTAAAACAACTTGCTTTGTTCCCCTCCCCGCCGTGCTCCAACATTCATTATGAGACAATGATTAACACTGTTGAATAAATGGAAGTCTAACTCGCTTACTTTGATTAATAAGATAGTGTAAATAAATAACAAATTAAAGGTGAACTGCAAAGGTTTTTCGATTTGCAATATTTTCTTCTTATATCTTAATGCTATTGAGAAAACATCATCTGACGAGTTATTTTGAATTTGCTCTAAATTTGCGAATTGTGTTCGAAATCTCAACGAAAAAACCCCATCGATTATCTCCCCCTGATTTTCGAACATTGGGCGCTGTTCGTGACGTGCTGTAGGGGAACGTTAGGAAATGTCGAAGTTGAGAGGAAATTCACATACGGTAGTAACAAGATTTGGTTCATTATATCTTTCGTTTCGTAAATCCCGATTTTAGTCGATCTTTAACGCCATGATTTCGAAAACTGAATACAAGAGACCTTTTTCGTGCAAGTTACCAACTTGCATTTTTAACATGCAGTACTATAATCATATAGGTCTAGAGACCACAGTACGTTGAAATATTTAAAAAATTGCTTTCGGCAAAAGCGCACGAACGGTGAAAGAGATTAGAATTTAAATTCTTGAATCTGGCGGGTAGATTTCTCTGAGTTTTTTACGATGTAAAATATTAAATAATAAAAGCGACAACATATCAAAATAAATATATCACCTTTGTATTCCTGCTTGGGCACGGCAAGAAACATATTGTGTCCGTGAGAGCGGGCGTCAGCGAAATCGGCTGTCAACGGTTGTGAATGTGAGCGTCTTCGGTCCGTTTTGCATTCAATCTGCAACATTTCTTCTGCCATCGTACGATATACATGGACTAAATAGCCCCAGTTGGTCATTCCTAACTTCTACTACGTAATACTTGGACCTGACGGGAAGGTGTGGAAGCTGAATGATGTCTTTCCCTAAGTTATTGGAAATATGTCCACACCCACTGATCGCGCAGTACATCATGGCGATTTCTCCTCTCGGAACTCGGTAGAGATACGAGAAACGTCATCAAAGCACAATGACGTGATAAATCAAGGGAGATAATCAGTGTCACTTTCAACTGTCGGATTTTCACCTATATCAGAAGGGGTTTGATGCATATTTATAATCAAGTTTATATCCAACGATTCTTTCTCAAACGATCTTATACTTTGCTAATAAACACTACAAAAATGAACTCAACAAACACTGAGCTATTCTCAAAAACCTTTGCAGTTCACCTTTAAGAAGAAATATTTGAACCACGATGTTAATCAACGTCAAGATACGTTATTACCGAAACTTGTAAAACAGGGCAAAACCACCAAACGCCTCCACTCAAAGTTAACATAAAACAAGCTGATAGCAAAATACCAGCGTCGAGTTCAAGATCTTTGCCGTTACGTTCTAATTTCGCTTAATCCGTGGCATATGAACCCCATGTACAGTAGCATTGGAAGACTGTATAGCGTTTTGTCATCCATCGCTTAACATGGGGTCCTAAAATTTGCGCACCTCAATTCATCTGACCCTTAATCCGTTCACCTTGGTCAGTAAGTTCCTGATGTTGGTATGCATAGTATATCGAGATTCTTGGCGACAATGGCGATCAAACTGAAAGAGACGTTATCAAAACCATAAATAGCCGATAAATCTCGAACGGCATGAGGGTTAGAAGATCCTGGTGAGCCGTCATAGCCGTGGCCTCGCTTCAACGACATGAGGGAAGTTTGAGCGCTACATCCGTAGATTCGACCCAGCGACACGAGGGAAGTTTGAGCCCTACATCCATAGACTAGCCCCAACGACACGAGGGAGGTTTCAGCCCTACATCCTTAGACTCGCTTCAACGACATGAGGAAAGTTTGAGCTCTACATCCGTAGACTCGCCCAACTACATGAGGAAAGTTTGAGCCCTATATCCGTAGACTCACCCCAACGACATACCTTGGTACGGGGCCAGCAATCAGGCCGCCCCTAGTACAGTCCATTGAGATGAGATACCATTCAGACCGCCCCTATACGCGTCGCGTATATTATAGTTTCTGTGTTGAATGTAATGTAAATGTAACTGTCATTTGTATTCGTTAATGGTCTGGTCCTACCCTGTCCCCTGATCTCCACTATTGACGGGGTTCCTTCAGTGACAGCCAGGGCCAGTGGCAGGTCGATCCCGGTAGATAATTACTTTTGTGACCTACCCTCGCTACAGCACACGTTACAATGACATCATCACACGGGAAGTCAAGTTTGACTATTTCAGATTATTCGATATTGAACATATATTTTCACTTCCAGTGTGATGTCATCAAGATGTCATTGGGAAATTCTGATTCACGGTTTTCGCTCTAAGTTATTCGCCAGTGAATTATTGCCGTGTTTTAAGGCATCCAATGGCGAAGGTACCATGTCTCTAACTTATACCGTTCTGGAGATATCGGCTATTTACAGACGTCACTTCCGAGTTGGTCGTCACCGTTTTGAAAACCACAACATTCTGTGCATATCAACTGAGGAAAGCTAATAAACAAGTTTCGTTACGTGAATGAATTGAGATGTAAAAAAAATCTGGAGGGCCCCATGTTGAGAGATAGGGGAAAACTGTATATCAAAATCATGATGATGGCAAAACGGTATACAGACTCCCAATGCTGCTATCTATTTCAAGGGCTTTATGGTGTTCATTAGAACAGACGCAACGCGGCCGGGGACTTTAAAATGGTTCTTGATTCTATGTGTCCGTGCATGTCCGTGCATGTCTGTTCGAATGATTACTTCCTAACGCTTTATTGGATTCTTCCGAAATTCGGCATACGGATTCCTTGCGACAAGACACCAGTCAGTATCGCGTTTCAGCAACATCTGCCTGAAGGTGGCGCCACTGGGGCAAAATGGTTCTTGCTTCTATGTGTCCGTGCATGTCCGTGGATGTCCGTGCATGTCTGTTCGAATGATTACTTCCTAACGCTTTGCTGGATTCTTCCGAAATTTGGCATACGCATTCCTTGCGACAAGACGCCATTCGGTATCGCATTTCAGCAATATCTGCCTGAAGGTGGCGCCACTGGGTCAAAATGGTTCTTGCTTCTATGTGTCCGTGCATGTCCGTGGATGTCCGTGCATGTCTGTTCGAATGATTACTTCCTAACGCTTTGTTGGATTCTTCCGAAATTCGGCAAATGCATTCCTTGTGACAAGACGCCAGTCGGTATCGCATTTCAGCAACATCTGCCTGAAGGTGGCGCCACTGGGTCAAAATGAATCTTGCTTCTTTGTGTCCGTGGATGTCAGTTACAAGCGATAACTTCCAAACGCTTTCTTGGATTCTTTCGAAATTTGGCATACGCATTCCTTATGAGAAGACGCGGTTGCGTACTGGATTTCAGTAACATTTGCCTGAAGGTGGCGCCACTGAGTTTCGCTTCCTCATGCCCGTTCCAGTTAAAATGGGTCTTGCTCTCTTTGTGTTTGTGTCTGTTCAAATCCTTCACAGGTGATAACTTCCAAAAGATTTGTCGGATTCCTTCGAAATTTAGCATATACACTCCTTGTGACCAGACATGAGTTGGTATTGCGTTTTAGCAAGATCCACCTGAAGGTGGCGCCACTGGGTCTTGTTCCAATCTTCTGTTCATGTCCGTGGTTTCCATTCAAATTCTTCACAAGCGATAATTTCCAAATGCTTTGTCTAATAATTAGGCATCCCTAAATGCGTTTGTCATAATTTGTTCTTCTTTCTTCTGCTTCTCGCTGTTTTGAATTTCATGTCGCTTTAAATGAAGGACACCATTTTCTTAAATTTGCTGTCCAGTCCTTCTATTCCACGTCATATGATTTACACTAAAAGCTTTTGCAGGAACCATATTTTTTTTCAGAAGTATAATATGAAATAACTGGCGGGGGAATCCCCGCAGTACCGAACCTGTGTTAGTTTTGAATTTTGTGTCGCCTTAAATGAAGGACATTTCCTTCAACTTTGCTATGAAATCATTCTATTCCACATCATATGATTTACCCTAAAGCTTTTGCATGAACCTTATTATATTTCAGAAGTATAATATGAAATAACTGGCGGGCAAATCCCCGCAGTACCGAACCCCTGTTATTTTTAATTTCGTGTCATCTTAAATGAAGGACAACATTTTCTTCAATTTTGCTATCAAATAATTGTATCTCACATCATATGATTTACCCTAAAGCTTGTTCAGGAACCATTTGTGTCCACAGTGTAACATACTATATTAATTACAACTGAGTTTGGGTGCACACTGTGCATGTGATCAATTACCTGAATTGAATTGAATTCCACCTTGTGGTTTTTCGGACTGTGATAGATGATGGCATGCAGTTGTCAGTGTGGTTGTTTCATGTACAGGGAGCTTTCTGTGGCTTTCATGTCAGCACACCTACCACTACCCTCAAGAAGAGCATGTCCCCATCCCCAGGGCGCCGAGCCGCACCCTCTATCTCCCAAACTAGCCCTCGCCCGGCCCTCATATATTGTGTTTGAGCATATATCTCCAATATATCTTGGCAGAAGCTGAAATTTGTGTGTTGTCTGCAATATTGGGATAATATTGGGATAATTGCAACCCCAAAAGGTTTCAATTTATCAGGCACAGACCCATGTTTTTGTATTTGGTAAATGGATCCCTTGTCTACATGTATATATTTTTGCTTGGAATTGTTTTTCTTGCCAATCCGCTTCTGGGTGGCGCCACCTTGGGCCAAGTTAAATTGCATCTCCAGACAATAACTTTTGAAAACCTTAAGGATTCTTTCGAAATTTGGTGTGGTGGTACCTTGTCTCAAGATCTGGCTTGAGAATGTTTTTCATGTTGACTACCTGAAAGCTAAGTTAAGTGTTTCCAGACAATAACTTTTGAAAACCTGAACTGATTCATTCCAAATTTGGTGTGTAGGTACCTCGCCTCAATTTCTCGTTTGGCATTGTTTTTTTTATGCCGATCCACATATAGGTGGTGCCACCTGGGGGTAAATTTAAAATTATGTTTCCAGACAATAACTTTTTAATACTTGAATGAATTCTTTCCAAGTTTGGTATACATGTACCTTACCTGAAGGTTTCACTTAGTATTGCTTTTCTTGTCGATCTGCTCATAGGTGGCGCCACCTGTAGGCCAAGTTAACATTTTCTATTTCCAATGTCAAGGGATCTTGCTTCAAGATCTCGGTTGGGATTATTTTTTATGCCTATTGCCTACACATGGCGCTACCTGAGGGCCAAGGTAGAATTGCATTTCCGGACAGTAACTGTTGGACCTTAATGGATTCTTTTAAATTTGGTATGTGGATACCCTCAAGTTATCTTATGGGGCCATGTTAATGATGTTTTTCCTAAGTTTTACGTTTTTACTTTCTTCACAAATAATGAATGTTTCCTTTACTAAAGATGCAAAGGGCATGCCTCCAATCGTATTCGATCGACTGTATCTAGTTGCATATGCATTCCTTGGACAAGATGTTGATTGGTATTGCGTTTCAGTAAGATCTGCCTGTAGGTGGCGCCACTAGAGTTCTTTCCGTTCTTTTGTGCTGCAAGCAATAACTTTGAAACGCTTTAAAATGTTGCTCGAAATTTGGTTTCCGGGCAATAACTTGAGAACTGCTCATCAAATTCTTCCCAAATTAGGCATGCATATACATTGTACCTTGCCATGAGATGTTGCTGGGAGTGCGTTATCCACTTCTGCTCAGAAAGTGACGCCACCTGATGACAAAATTTGAAATTTGTTTTTGGCCAATAACTTGAGAACTGCATGCTCATCGGATTCTTCTCAAATTTAGCATGCATTTACCATGCCAGGAGATGTTGCATGGGATTGCCTTTCACTCACTTGCACGTACAGGTGGCGCCACCTGGTGGCAAAACCCCAAATTTGTCTCCGGGTAATACCATGACCTAAGATGTCGCTTGAGATTGCATTTCGCCCACTTGCGCCTATAGGTGGCGCCATCAGGTGTTAAAATCAAAATTTGTTTTCAGCTATTAACTTGAGAACTGCTCATCGGAATCTCCTCAAATTTAGCGTGCATGTATCATGCCAGGAGATGTTGCGTGGGAATGCGTTTCGCTCACTTTTACTTACAGGTGGTGCCACTTGGTGGCGAAATACCAGATTTGTTTCCGGGTAATAACTTGAGAACCGCTCGTCAGATTGTTCTTAAATCTGGTATGAATATATCATGTCATATGATGTCGCTTGGGATTGCGTTTCGCCCACTTGTGCTTACAGGTAGCACCACCTCGTGTCAAATCTTAATTTGATTTCGCTCATCAGATTTTTCTCCAATTTGGTATGGAGGTACCATGCTATGATATGTCCCTTGAGATTGTATTTCACCTGCTTCTGCATACTGGTGGTGACACCTGGTGGGAAAATCTGAAATTTGTTTCTGGCAATAATTTGACAACTGCTCATCGGATTCTTCTCAAGTTTGGTATTCATGTGCCATAAGATGTCACTTGGGATTGTGTTTCGCACACTTGTGCATACAAATCTAAATTTGGTTTCCGGGCAATAACCCCTTTTCAGATTCTTCCCAAAGTTTGTATGCTGATACACCATGTCATGGATGCATTCAGCTTCTTGTCAAATTTGATTTTCAGATAATATGCCTTGAGATGTCACTTCCGGGGGTCGCTTCTCGGTTACATAATTTCCATGCTTCATTGCATGGAAGCTAATTTACAGAAGCAAAAAATGTTCAGTCAACTGTTCTGAGTTGATATTGAAACTTGGGAACGCTTATGAAGTATAGCAGTTGCCTCCCCTCATGTATATCCCCTCGAGACCAACAATGCTAAAAAATATTGCTGCCATTTCGGCGGGGGACTTAGCATCCTCTGGCTGCTTGTTGAACGAAAGCATCTGAATGTAAGAATATCGAACAGTGATAGAGATTTTATATTTGGAACATCATGATGTCTTGTGGGCATCATTGAAAACTGTTTCTCTTTTGCTGGAATCTAGCCTATGTTATGTATCCTAGGATTGGCTTTTACTTTGGTGTTAATCCTGATATACGAATCAGGTCACGGAAATTCTTTAATGGGCGACGGCTGAGTATTGAATGACTTTCACGAATTTGGGATACTGTGTGATATTTTGAACGTTGATTATTATTTATTCTAGGAAAGTTTAGAAGCGAGTTTGTAGCCGCTTGTGGATGCTGCTCAACATTCAAAAGAACCTTCTTCAAAGCTAGAAGCAATCAAGGTAATGTTGTTGTTATAAAAGGACGTGAACAATCATCATTGTTTTATTTTCTTTTGAATTGATTTTTAGCCCACCATCTGGTGATGGTGGGTTGTTCAAATCACTTTTCGTCTGTGATCCGTCGTCCGTCCGTCCGTCCGTCGTCAGTCCGTCCGTCCGTAACAAATTCTTGTTATCGCGATTTCTCAGGAACTACTGCATGGATCTTTCTAAAAATTTGGTAGACAGATTTCCCTTGGGGTCTAGTTCTGCATGATACCTTTTCTGGTCCGATTCGATAATCCAATATGGCCACAAGGCGGCCATCTTGGATTTCCCCATGAAACTTTGTTATCGCGATTGCTCAGGAACTACTGCATGGATCTTTCTCAAATTTGGTACACAGGTTCCCATGGGGGCCTAGTTGTGCAAGATATCTTTTCTGGTCCGATTCGAAAATCCAATATGGCCACCAGGCAGCCATCTTGGATTTCCCCATGAAAATTTGTTATCGGGATTTCTCGGGAAGTACTGCATGGATCTTTCTCAAATTTGGTACACAGGTTCCCCTTGGGGTCTAGTTGTGCAAGATAACTTTTTTTCCGTCCGATTCGAAAATCCGATATGGCCACTAGGCGGCCACCTTAGATATCCCCATGAAACTTTGTTATCGTGATTTCTCAGGAACTACTGCATGGATCTTTCTCAAATTTAGTACACAGATTCCCCTTGTGGTCCCGTTGTGCAGGATGCCTTTTCTGGTCCGATTCGAAAATCCAATATGGCCACCAGGTGACCATTTTGAATTTCCTCATGAAATTTTGTTATCGCGAATTCTCAGGGACTTCTGCATGGATCTTTCTCAAATTTGGTACGCAGGTTTCCCTTGGGGTCTAGTTGGGCAAGATATCTTTTCTGGTCCGATTCGAAAACCCAATATGGCCACAAGGCAGCCATCTTAGATTTCCCTATGAAACTTCATTATCGTGATATCTCGGGAAGTACTGCATGCATCTTTCTCAAATTTGGTACACAGGTTCCTCTTCGGGTCTAGTTGTGCAAGATACCTTTTTCGGTCCGATTCGAAAATCCAATATGGCCAACAGGCGGCCATCTTAGATTTCCCCATAAAATTTTGTTATCGTGATTTCTCAGGAACTCCTGCATGGATCTTTCTCAAATTTGGTACAAAGGTTTTCCCTTGTGGTCCAGTTGTGCAGGGTGCCTTTTCTGGTCCGATTCGAAAATCCAATATGGCCACAAGGCGGCCATCTTGGATTTCCCCTTGAAACTTTGTTATCGTGATTTCTCAGGAAGTACTGCATGGATCTTTCTCAAATTTGGTACACAGGTTTCCCTTGTGGTCCAGTTGTGCAGGATGCCTTTTTTGGTCCGTTTCGAAAGTCTAATATGGCCACCAGGCGACCATTTTTAATTTCTCCATGAAATATTGTTATCGTGAATTCTCAGGAACTACTGTATTGATCTTTGTCAAATTTGGTACACAGGTTCCTCTTGGGATCTAGTTGTGCAAGATATCTTTTCTGGTCCGATTCGAAAACCCAATATGGCCACCTGGCAGCCATCTTGGATTTCCCTACGAAACTTTGTTATCGTGATTTCTCGGGAAGTACTGCATGGATCGTTCTCAAATTTGGTACACAAGTTTCCCTTCAGGTCTAGTTGTGCAAGATACCTTTTTCGGTCCGATTCGAAAATCCAATATGGCCAACAGGCGACCATCTTAGATTTCCCCATGAAACTTTGTTATCGTGATTTCTCAGGAACTCCTGCGTGGATCTTTCTCAAATTTGGTACACAGGTTCCCCTTGTGGTCCAGTTGTGCAGGATGTCTTTTCTGGTCCGATTCGAAAACCCAATATGGCCACAAGGCGGCCATCTTGGATTTCCCCATGAAACTTTGTTATCGTGATTTCTCAGGAAGTACTGCATGGATCTTTCTCAAATTTGGTACACAGGTTCCCCTCGTGGTCCAGTTGTGCAAGATACCTTTTCTGGTCCGATTCGAAAATCCAATATGGCCACCAGGCGACCATTTTGAATTTTCCCATGAAATTTTGTTATCATGAATTCTCAGGAACTACTGCATGGATCTTTCTCAAATTTGGTACACAGGTTTCCCTTGGGGTCTAGTTGTGCAAGATACCTTTCCTGGTCCGATTCGAAAATCCAATATGACCACAAGGCGGCCATCTGGGATTCTCCATGAAACTTTTTTATCACGATTTCTCTACTACTGCATGGATCTATCTCAAATTTGATACACAGGTTCCCCTTTCTCAGGAAGTACTGCAGCGATCTTTCTCAAATTTGGTACACAGGTCCCACATGGGGCCTCGTTGTGCAAGATACCTTTTTTAGTCCGATTCGAAAATCCAAGTTACGCTTCAAATTAATATGATATTCCCGAGTTGTGACGTTGCATCACAAGAGTCGGCGGATCAAACGGTGGGGCATATTCTATATATTCAATATAGAGAATATCCATACCTTCACTTTCTATATCAAGGAGTTCAAATGATTCCGAATTAAAATGTATTTCTTCAAATTTTAAATTTGTTGACTTTACTCCATGTCTATGCAGGTGAACTGCCCACTGTTTCGTCTGCCGACAGGTCGGCTACACAACTGTAGACTACTGCGGGTTTCGATCCAAGGGAGATAATCAGGATTCAGACACTTTCAAAGTTTCAACATTACTGCACGGACCGGATCCCTTCACTAGTATTAAATTTGTACCATCTTACTATTTTCGAGCATGGTATCTTAAAAGGGAAACCTCAAACTAGCCCAGTATTAGCAGAACAGAATTTGCATTCATTCCTAATTATAAAATCTTAAGTATGTTTCATAGCTCATGCCAAAGTGTCAAAGAGGTTTGTCTTCGCTTCCAGTACCCAATGATGACACGTGCAAAAAAATACTATAAAACGAAGACGAAGGATCCTCTGGACATTCACTTTCAGACTAACTTTGCTCATTTCACTTGCACTATAACAACCGACATCAAGTACAGTTTCTTGACTGAAATCTTGAAACTCCTGAAACTTAGAAAGATAATATCTTGGTGTTTTCCAGCGTCCCTTTTTCGATCTTTTTCGCTAAAATTGGAAATTCTGCAAACAAAATTACAAATCAATCGTTTGTTCTTAGTAACAATGGACAAAAAGATCCTTTTGTCATTAGCTTAAAATTATCGGACAATGATGGGCGCCAAGAACCTGCTAGAACTTTCACACAAGCCGATTCGTAAAATCGTTGAATGGATCTGTTACCTATGTGTCCATTTTGCGACTACTCTGCGAATTCGTTTGTCCTGTAGGACTAGAATTACCTCACCTCATTAAATTGATTGATCAACACAATTCCTTCATAGTACATGCTCAGTCTGATTTCAGTGTTTCTATTTTCAGACAACTCAGCTTAGATAGTAAAACAATACCTCTCAGGTACTATTGTTGAAATTCTGGGCCATATACATATAACATTTTGGAAGAAAAACACTTCGAAGTTCTCTATTATTCAAACTAATCAAACAAACCATTTAGAATGAATGAAAGGATGAAAACAGAGACAAACGAACGCAAAGTATTGCGTAATTCAACATTTGATAATGAGTTGATTATGTAACTGTTTAACATAATGTATACCTTAACAACCTTTCTCATACGGTACATAATTCATTCCGATCTACTCCATTCATTAATATATACGAATGTTTAAATTTAAAATGACGATGTTAATGAAGTTTGTTAAATACATAATGAAGGAAGGGAGTGATGGTTTGGGAGTGATGGTCAGGTTAGGGTGATCCCGCTCTCTAAAATGAAGGTAAGAAAAGGTCGTTTTTGCTCAATAACTTTCGATTCCTTCTTAACCAATGCATCAAAATTTCAGGCGCATTGATTTATCTATTGTTCCATGTCATAAAAGTAATTTGCCACGTGAAAAACCAGTCAATGTTGTTTATACAGCGCGAAGGATGTTTGACCTATTATTATGCAAATTAGATCGATGACAATTTACTTTTTACTGCCATTTAATGCGGATAGATATGTCTGTATGCGCCTCAAGAGGATTTTGCTGAATTCATTATGTGAACTGATTTATTGAGCAAAAAACGACCCATTTTAACTCCGTTTTAGAGAGCTGGATTCCCCTAACCTGTTAAATGAGTGAACAGAAGGAGGAAAGCTTAGATGGATGCTTAAATGATGTTCTATTATTATTGTTTGAAGATTACAACGCGCATGACTAACTTACCTATATGGTATTGAGTATATCTTATTGGAGTATATTATTAAAGACAAACGACAATCAGTAAAGTATTCCGACGACGTCATTATGTTATCATCAAATCGATTAACCGGAAAAAGGATGTTCATGACGTAGGTGCACCTTGTAAACGGTCACACATTGTATTTACATGCAGACAACTGGGAATGCCAGACAAACCCGACAATGTACAGGTAATTGAAGTCACCCAGTGACTAATTACTAACGATCTGAAGACATATTAACCCTTGAAACACCCTGATAGGTCAGTAGGAGCTTATTAACGGTACCGACATGTATTCCATACAAGTGTGGATAACTCGCTCTGGAATCTCTGGAGTGTAAGTACTTTTACTCAGTCCGAGGTGAACCCGATTTCGTACCAACTGATTGCAAGGGTACTGGATGAAGGGTATTATATATATAACTGATTGCAAGGGTACTGGATGAAGGGTATTATATATATAACTGATTGCATGGGTACTGGATGAAGGGTATTATATATAACTGATTGCAAGGGTACTGGATGAAGGGTATTATATATATAACTGATTGCAAGGGTACTGGATGAAGGGTATTACATATATAACTGATTGCAAAGGTACTGGATGAAGGGTATTATATATATAACTGGTTGCAAGGGTACTGGATGAAGGGTATTATATAAATAACTGATTGCAAGGGTACTGGATGAAGGGTATTATATATAACTGGTTGCAAGGGTACTGGATGAAGGGTATTATATATACAACTGATTGCAAGTGTACTGGATGAAGGGTATTATATATATATATATAACTGATTGCAAGGGTACTGGATGAAGGGTATAATATATATGACTGATTGCAAGGGTACTGGATGAAGGGTACTGGATGAAGGTATTATATATATAACTGATTGCAAGGGTACTGGGCGAAGGTTATTATATATATAACTGATTGCAATGGTACTGGATGAAGGTATATATATAACTGATTGCAAGGGTACTGGATGAAGGGTATTGGATGAAAGGCACTGGATGAAGGGTATTGCTTAATCCTTTCGCAGTTGATCGGATTAACCCCATCGACATTGCATTAATCATATACTCTATAAAAACGCCTGATTTTACTCCCCCCCCCCCGATAATCTCGATAATCCGAGTATCAATGATCAATTGACACATATAAGTTCTCGCTCAGTTACACCCGTATATCGACGACGCTACAGATATAACCGCTAAGTTAGGAACTGGATCCTTAATGTGCAATACTGTATGCAATGTATGTAAACTTAATGTATGCAAACTGATTGCAATACGGCCTGGCCTGTGTATAATAAATTACATATAATAAAGTAAAAATTACATATAATGATGTAGAACGATAACTACTGTTTTTTCAACATGTTGGTGTTTGATTCGACGTCCAGTTCAAGGATATTTGACAAACGTTTTGTTGCCATTGGATCGATCGCCAAAAACATTTACAACATCACCAACCGGATTTCTAGGCTGTAAGCACAACGGCACTCCATACCCGACATTTTCCGGAAACTTCAAATTCCCAATGCACCGTTTAAAACAGTGAACCCTACCGCGGAGCAGGAATTCCTGCGAATTACATTAGACTTAATCAACATGGAGGCTCGGCTACCTCTGAAAAAAAAATGCAAGCAATATGTATGGTGGCCGATAAGGGACATCGCTGCATTGTTTCAGGTATGTGGTTTGGTAACACGAAGGCAGGATGCGAAGCGCGAAGTCCAAACACGAAGGCAGGATGCGAAGCGCGAAGGCAGGATGCGAAGCGCGAAGTTCAAACACGAAGGCAGGATGCGAAGCGCGAAGGCAGGATGCGAAGCGCGAAGTCCAAACACGAAGGCAGGATGCGAAGCGCGAAGGCAGGATGCGAAGCGCGAAGTTCAAACACAAACACGAAGGCAGGATGCGAAGCGCGAAGTTCAAACACGAAGGCAGGATGCGAAGCGCGAAGTTCAAACACGAAGGCAGGATGCGAAGCGCGAAGGCAGGATGCGAAGCGCGAAGTCGAAGTCGTGTTTGGACTTCGCGCTTCGCATCCTGCCTTCGCACTTTCGCGCTTCGCATCCTGCCTTCGCACTTCGCATCCTGCCTTCGTGTTTGGACTTCGCGCTTCGCATCCTGCCTTCGCGCTTCGCATCCTGCCTTCGTGTTACCAAACCACATACCTAGCGATGTCCCTTATCGGCCACCATAAATATGTCAGATTATGCAGTATTCTCTGTCCAGGTAAAAAGCACGAAGCTGAAGTTGCCTATAATCTGTCCATTTTAATTAATCGTCTGATTTGGAGCTTGTCAAATATTAGTGGTTAACGCATAAATTTTCTTTTTTGCATCGTATTAAACAAACTGAACTCTACAAAAATGGTCACCAGTACTCCTTGATATCGATAATATATCACGCTTGAAATAACTGTGTAATTATCTCCATATATTATATGTACCGGGTCTCAATAACACAGGGAGGCGTCATAATATATTCGTGTTTACTAGCACAAAGTTCAACAATGCCATAGAGGTGTGTGCGGTTTATTATTCAGCAATTTCACTGATCATGGGATATTAGCGACACTTCCACGGACCGCCTGTTATTACCTTATAAAGCATCAATGACCTTTGTGCCAGTGAGCTTGAATATATTATGATGTCACCCAGTGTAATAGCGCCGGGTACATGAAACAACCTTATTGGAGTTTAATATGGAGATAATTACAAAGTTATTTCAAGCCTGATATATTGTCGATCTCATGGAGAAATGGCAACCATTTTGCTCAGTTCCGTTTGTTTACACGCTGCAAAAAAGAAAATTTATGTAGAGTTAATTATTGATTTTTGATAAACGCCCAAGTAGACGACTAAGTAAAATAGACAGACTTTAATTTAGCTCTCCATCTAAATTTCTCATCTGTGTTGTACCAGCAGGTCTTTCGTTCGTAGGCCATCTTTTGTGCTTGGCTCGCTCAGTCAGACATCGTCGAGTTACAGGGAATTCAGACTGTCGTCGGGATATTAATAATCAGAGTGTATTTTTTGATAGGTGGAATGACGTCGTAAGGCTTTATACATAGAACTGTACATTGATCCCTCCTCTATGTTGGGGTTCGCGGGTATTTTGCCGGGCACTTCGCCACTGGGCGCAGGTACAGTGTGACAATGCTGCGAAAGTGCTCGTTCACATAATCAAAAAGTCAAGTTCCTCTGTTCAAGGAGTTCTGCTTGTCAATAAACAGCTAACTTGGTGAACGGGCACGGGCAACGTCTCATTGTAACTAATATGACGAAGACTTCTAATCTAATACCATATTCTTTATCTCGATTTCAGATGAAGAGATTCCGCCAATTGGCCTCTAAACCAGCAGCACATTCGGAGCAGTGCCCCCCCCCCCCCATTTCCAGACATAATCAGTCGCTAGCTGCCACTGTCCAGTATCTGTCCAAGATTGAACTGACGGATGCAACGCGTCCAATTTTGGATACAGGTTTCAGAAACTATGCCAAATTTCTGGTCATGCATGGTGCTGCTACCTGTAAGGCTATTCTACCACCCATTTCAGAGGAGCTACTTAATACATTTGTGAGCTGCAATCATATTCGCTTCAAGTTTAAAACCATCTACTTGCGTAGATTACTTTTCGCATTTATCCAACATGGATCCTGGCATAACCACGATTAACCACGTACTATTAAGAAAAATAACAGGATTATGTAGAAAAGTTCGATTACCGATTACATTTGTTCGTCTACGTAACAAGGACAGTGTATTACGGAATGGGGTCTTCTTCTCGTAAATAGATCTTATGAAGGCCGCATTTGTCCCCATTTTTTGAGCTTGTTTGCTATATGGGGAGTTTACTACCAGAGGTGTTATCAACTCTTCAATTGGGCTTACCTAGTCGGATTTATATGTGGAGTCATATGTTTGCTTTTTAGTCTCCAGATATCGTCAACTTTTCCCACCTCTTACATTACATTTTTCTTCAATATATGATTCGAAAAGAAACAACGGAACTGTTCTAACATGAAACACTTCTATCAGGAACTATTTTAGAAAGGTGTTACAATTCATTTCTTCTGTACTAATCAGATAGTCTGCCCAGTATGATCAAACCAAACGCTCTATAGACATATAGACATGAACATATTATCTGACTATTGTAGATTCCAATAATTTCTCTCTTTCCAGAACATAATTTCTCACCGAACTTAAACATTTAATCACTAGACTAGGGCTCAATCAAGCGGTTTATAACGAACATTTTATAATATGATGTGATGTTTTCTCATCGGCGGCGCAACATCGGCAGCCTCGGTGAAAGTCGGAATCCATCTTATAAAGACTTTAGATCGATAGTCGTCACACTACTGCCATTACATCTGCAAGCTCTCACACAAGATGCGTTCATTATAAGTCCTAAGACGGCGTTGTTACTGCACATACGATACACGTTAACTGTGACATTTCGTACATCCCCAATAACATTTAACTCTGCCATGAATTATTGCCGAGCGCAATGTACGATAAGAGAATTATTATCATAAGAGAATTATTATAAACTTTAGGAAAGCACAGCTTTTGAAGATTTACTCATGTAGATAAACCGGCGTTAGGTTGATTTGGTTTAAAACAGCAACTTCAGTAAGCTAAAATAATATGCCTACAATTAGATTAAAAGAGGTAAATACTACTTTTTAACTGAGTCTTCTAGATCTAATTTAAGTGATTTTCGTTGAACAACATACAAATATAAACGTATGGCCTGGGGGGCCCTTTCCGCCCCCGCCCCACTCTGTTGTTTTGTTGCTCCTGTCTCCGGAACGACAAAAAATTGAGATCTGAGACTTGTAAATATCATATTGGGGTCATTTTGACCCCACCGAGCAGAGGATTGTGGGTAAATTCAACCATGTGGTGTACTACCAGAAAAGTGATTTTTTTCCGTCAGATTTTCTCCTTTTTTTGTTTTCTGCAAAGAAATGTGGGTAAAACCTATTTTATTTCATATCAGATTATTATTTACTAATTTATCATGCAGTTTCGCGAAGAAAAGGACAGAAATAAAAAATAGGAAATTTTGACCGAAAAATCGTCCAAAAATGCTCTTTTTGAAAATAACGTCAGTATGACGTCATCATGGCGGCCATTTTAATTTTTTTTTACATTTTTCTTTCGAGCTTGACCTAAAGATATAGTGTGGTAAGTTTCAGCCCTCTAGTTTCAGCGATAGCAAAAATATATAGGAGGGGGGTGGGGCACTTTCCGCTCCCCCTGGCTGCGGCACACCTCAACTTGCCCAAGTCAGATAGAGTTAAAGTGGTGTGGCAGCGTTTTAGTTTTAGGTGAAATATTCACAGTACCACCAAACTGTACTCTCTCGTGTACTTGTGTAGAAATCCTAAGGCCAAAAAGAAATTTCCTGACTGCCCTGTTCGAAAAGGGAGATTGCCACTTGGTAACTGCAACTGTATCTTGATTCTGGATATTTCTAATGTGAAATGCCTAAACCAGACCCAGAATAACTATATGCGTGTGAATGAGAAGCCAAAGTAGTAAACAAATGTTACCAATCTCAAACTGGGATTAAATCTACACCATGTTTATCAACACGAATAAACTCAAACAATTCATCACCAGACATACATGTAGCTCTCACGTGAGATTTGTGTCGCATCCATAAACCGATCAATATAAATTACTAGGTCATTCAATTAACTTGGCCCAATTAATCCAGTCAATATGTGAACAAATTGTGCCTTTTTTCATAAAAGCATGGAATTTGGTACAGAGGTACATCGTGGCCTGGGGAGCATTTCTAGATATGGAGCCACTGCAGACTTTTCTTATGTAGGTCACAGCGGCCGTTTTTCAAAATGGCCGCCACAAGCCCATAATATCATCTAGAATCCTGTAATGTTTTATCTCTCATTTATCAGAATATTGATAGAAAATCCGATACCAATGTTAGACGAGTCATATGGCCACGACATTCACCGCACTCTATATATACATACATTATTCCTGATGATACTCTGTTAGTGTACGGTATAGCACGACGAATAATTCACAACAGCTATGGTGGAATATCGGCCACCTTTTAGTTCCAAAATGGCCGCCATCTGAGCCTTACTTTAGTTCAGATCTATATATCTTATTCCAGTGAATAACATCGAAGTTAAGATGACTCCACTTTGAATATATGTATTCCCGGAAGGGCAGTATCTGCCATCATGGGTTTCGAATTGGCGACCACAGGAATACATATTTTTTTTCTTCAAAATCTTATTAGCCATGCAAGTTGTTAACTTGATTTGGAAATAAAACTTTCCATATACACAAGTCACTCATCTTAGCCTACACTAATTGCTTGTATCAGATTATGCTCATAAAATCGACATTTCCGATTCACATACTCACTAAATTATAATTATGCCTCCATACGTACTTAAGACTCTTGAAGTTGATGAAAGTGCAAGTTCCCATCAGGGATAGGCGTCTATGCCTTCAGTAATATTACTCTATATGAATATAATATTGTGAATACAAGAGACACAGGGTAAATACGGTGGCATGATCGAATGCTGATGTGAAACGTTTCCCCATATAGTTTACCTAACACAATAATGCAACGAAGTTACGGCAGTCCAAATCCGGGAAGTTGAATGATACATGGTATTCGACTTTGAATTATCGTCGCTGAAAACCTCGTCAAATTATTCAGCGAGAAAAAAATTTGACGATGCTGACAAGACAACACGATTCTCTTGTCATTCAAACCCGATGGATATTCACAAATCATGCATGGTGCTTAAACGACCCCTTAGGATTAGTTATAATACGAAACGTAATACCATTGACCTGCTTGCTATAGCATTTTGAAAGATGAATGGTTTTAATAACCAAATGCGAGAAACTTTGAATGAAGATGCTAACATATAACAACTTAACTATTTTCCGCAGTAATGGTTTGCGAGGTGACGAAACTCATCAGATAAGCACAGTATCTTGTACCGACCCACGCAATTCACAGTTTACTTAACTATTATTAAACCAAGACATCTAGATAGAGAAATTTAGACAGAGATATAAAATAATACATTTATAAAGGGAATAAAGTGTACTTAATATGCTTTTAGACATAGTTCGCTGAAAACATAGAAGTCGATCCTGATTAGAAATTGCTTGGGAAAGTTGAGAAGCGTACGTTTTTATGTGGTGTACGTAGCTAACAAATCTTGGAAGCCAAAATGTTAGACCGCCTGACTGCTGGATTCATGTTGTGGCCCTATAAACTATTCGTCCATCCTTAAAATTGAAACCACTAAGTTGAAACCACGTGTGGGGCATCTCTAGTACGATATTCTCTTATTTGCATGGTAATTAAAATAGGACTGAAAAGGACAAGAGGCTGTTGTGTTCAAATTGATGTGTACCAGCTGATTCCGTGTACCATGAATGAGATATTGCCATTGGGAAGAAGCCATGTTTTATTCATATCAAAATGAAATGTTCTTGGGGTAGTACTTATCTAAGC
This sequence comes from Hanleya hanleyi, assembly GCA_036873755.1. Taxonomy (NCBI): domain Eukaryota; kingdom Metazoa; phylum Mollusca; class Polyplacophora; order Lepidopleurida; family Hanleyidae; genus Hanleya; species Hanleya hanleyi. The sequence goes on along the minus strand of JAVTVY010017450.1, from coordinate 24,396 downwards.
ATCCAAGATTCTTCAATTCATTCTGTCCCCATCCCTGGATATTCACCTGAAACTCGGGAAGATAAGAGCGGATATATATATCTCTCTCTCTCCTTGGCTTTTCATATCTGGGGTTATAACACTCATTTGTTTGATTCAAACCGTCATCGTTATTTTCAAAATGGCGGCCATGATGATCCCCAAAAATGTATACTTAAGACGTGCTGGGAATGACCGTAGAAGTGAACATCAATGGAACCAAAATATTTTTTCTGTAATTCCACTTCTCGAATGGATTACCACAAAGTTTCGCTGAGTATTTCCCTAGAGTTGTGAAGTGAATCGACTTAGACACGCCATGCCATTGTCAGGTTAGGGTCAACCAATACCTTCCCATACAAGCGTTTTTTAACGAATATTTCATAATTCCAGGAGTGAACTGAATCTTTTTGACGAAATAATGTCCGTATAATGCCGCTTCAAATCCTGAGATAATTAGAATTCTGTAGTATGCAAAACATTTCTTGGAATGTCACTTTTAGCTAAAAAGTGACTATGGGTGGATTCTGGCAAAAATTTCATTTTTATTTCCATTTTGTTGCATGGAATGCTTGCATCTACTGTCCAAACTATGCGTTTAAGAATTTCATCATCGGCAAAATTGTTTTCTATGAGTTATTCACAAAATCATGTTTTCTGCCGAACTGTGAGATTTTTAAATTAACGAAATTTCTGAAAGTACGATCCTGAAATGAAGTTTTATTGTTTGAGGCATATTTTCATGTTACTGATTAATTATTGTTAGCATGTTTTCGAAGAAAATACACCGGAAAAGTAAAAACTTGCGCGTTCGAGGTTTTTATGAAATAAATTAATTTATGCAAATCCCTAAATGTAAGCTCGCCAACGTTTTTTACAGATATGCGAATAGATATTAGTGTCATATTCCAACGATGAATTTATCATTAAAAGTGCAACCGATCGTGGTATTATCAGATATTGATATACCGAACTATGACGGTTGGTCCTAACCTGATTGTCATTTAAATCGCACGGAAACATTGACCCAAGTTGTCCCAGCCGTGGTTAGGGCTAGAAAAATGCTTACCTGTAGACGACTTTCATAACCCCTGCTGTTTTGCGCGGGAACTGGCTATTAACGTCAAGTGGGGCAAGCTCCAGCTACTGACACATGATAATGTAAACTGCACACACATCAGAATATAATCCAGCAAAACTCTGCCAGTATCTATCCGATTTTCATTCTGTTTATGGATTATTAATCTGAAAAGATGCCTGTTTAAGAAATGTATAGTTCGAAAAACTTTTCCTTTTAAATCCTGTCGAAATATTTACCTACAAAGATGGTTACGATATACCCACTCTCGTTTTTTTTATCATTTTCGATAAAAGCCCCTCTATAAAATAAAAATATATATATTTCTTATCTATAGTATTATGAAAATATGAATCTCATTTCTGTATCTTCAGCCGTTTTCTTGTAATGCTTAAAAGTTCCAGGAACCGAGCGGACTATTCTGTGATAGACCAACAGTTACCGACACGTTAAAAGCTGTTGACACATGGCGCACTGGTAAATCCAGCAAAACATCAGCAAATATCGTGAATATTCAGGGTTTTTTTTAATAAAGACCATTAATAAAGTTTAAAGATGTTATGGCAGGACTAGGGAAAGATAATGGTTATTTTAGAAAACATTGGCAGCCGGAAATTGTTGAAAAATTCGAAAGATTCGAACTTTCACTTCTCAGATTTTTCTAAAACTCAGATGGTTCTGAAAAAAAGTATGCTATTCTCGCCAGTTTACCAATATACCCCATTTTAGAAAAAGCTGAAGAGTGAAAGTACCGCGATGTGGGTCTTATATTATATCGTTAGATTCTTGGTATGTGCTTTAGAATAGGTTAACCAGAAGACTATACTGTGAAGTCATGTGGCTCTGTCAGTATGTCGGCACCTCTTCCCACTTCCCTTATATGTGTTGTAATTTCACATTTTTCAAACACATACGGCTGGCTATATTTTCTAAAATATTCATAAATTTTCCCTAGTCGTGACTTAACATCTTTGAAGTGTATTAATGATCTGTGCTGGAGTAGATGCGATTTGTTTTATTGAAGCGCTTTTAACGAAAATGATAAAAATAAAACCAGATCATGGGTATATGGCAAAAAATCTTGGCGAATAGACTCATCTTTTTAGGTAAATATTTCATCAGGATGTAAAAGGAAATGTTTTCCAAACTATAGATATCCGAATCGGGCATCTCTTCAGGTTTAATACTCCCTAAACAGAATGAAAATCGGCTAGATATTGGCAGAGTTTTGCTGGGTTATATTCTGATATGTGTGCAGCTTGTATTGATTTAACATGTCAGTAGCTGGAGATTACCCCACTTGACGTCCCTAACCAGTTCCCGCGCAAAACAGCTGGGATTATGAAAGTCGTCTGTAAGCAACTGCTTTGTCCTAACGCAATCCCTGTGATCGCCTTCAGATGCAGTCTTGCCAAAAAACATTGACAGACTACTTACAGGAAACTGAATAAATACAGTTTGCAGTAGATCAACTAAGATAAACATAGGAATTAACAGAATATGAATGACGAGTTAAGGTGGAACTAAATATAAAATAGTGGACACGTATTATAGTGGCGGTGGTCACACGTAAAAATCCTATAATTACGAGGTTTGATGTCATGACCTTGCTTTGCTGTTAGAAATATATCTGTCTTTTGGTTTGAAAAATCGTTTTAATGCATTTCCATCTATTAGAGACTCGATCGAGGAACTAAGGATCTGTCTTTTGTTGTAGCCATAGAGAAATCTAATGTTCCGTCACCCGGTTTCGTGGACAACTAGTCTACCAGTATAATACAAGCTTGTAGCCCGTTATTCACTATTCATCCATCGTCATTTAAAAAATATTGGCGTCCATAATCCAAACGCCTAATTCATATTAAACAGCATTAACCCCAAATTATAATTTTTTTTTAAAAAAATCACAGTATACATGAACATAAGCTAGTTTCCTGCAAGAGGGAAACGGCCAACAGTTTTCATTCATGCCGTCAAGACATGATGACGTTCGGTAAATATAAAATCCGTACCGCTTATTCGTTGTAAAGTCGTTATCTAGAAATGATTTACCTCTGTCAAGCTTTAATTGCGCCTGTTCAAAGGAACACCATCGGTCTTCATTTGCATGGTTCCATACAGTCCCTAGCCTCAAGTTAAGCAGAATTAGACATAAGTTACGGAAAGTAACGCCATAGATCCACGTTCGTATTTTCACTGTCTTTCCGTCAGATACATATACAAACTATGACAACAAGAGAATGGGAAAGTAGGAAGGACATTTCTTCTGCCCTGTCTGATGTTGTTACAGATTTGGTTCGCGTGAATAGCTGAAGTTTGGAACTAAAATGCAATCGAATGTTCATATCAACGAGTCGACGGTCTCATTAGATTTTTTTTATAAATTTGCGGTAGAAATACCAGGATTTATTTCTGTTAATTTATCATGGTGTGCTCCAGAAAGCTTGAACTAATTTTGTAAGTATATGTTTACACCTACGGGATTATGACCTCAGATGTCTGCCAAAGAAGCGACATTGGTATGGTAATTGGGACGTTGATTTTGTAAAGTTGAAATAATTAATGTTGTATGAATTTTCTTGTTTAATCTTGTTGATTACTGATACCATTTATCGATAAAGATATGAAACCTTGTCCTGTACGTGCTGCCCTATACGTGGCAGACCGTTTCATATGCTGCGTGCCTTAACTATAACAAGCAGCCAGAGGATGCCAAGTCCCCCGCCGAAATGGCAGCAATATTTTTTAGCATTGTTGGTCTCGAGGGGATATACATGAGGGAGGCAACTGCTATACTTCATAGGCGTTGGATGCGGACGGTCAACTTAAAATCAACTTAGAACGGTTGACTGAACATTTTTTGCTTCTGTAAATTAGCTTCCATGCAATGAAGCATGGAAATTATGTAACCGAGAAGCGACCCCAAGTGACATCTCAAGGCATATTATCTGAAAACCAAATTTGACACGAAGCTGAATGCATCCTCAACCTATTGTCTGGAAACCAAATTTTAAATTTGCCACCAGGTGTCGCCACCTGTAGGTGCTAGTGGGCGAAATGCAATCCCAAGGATCATCTCATGACATGGTGTATCAGCATACAAACTTTGGGAAGAATCTGAAAAGGGGTTATTGCCCGGAAACCAAATTTAGATTTGCATGCACAAGGGTGCGAAACACAACCCCAAGTGACATCTTATGGCACATGAATACCAAATTTGAGAAGAATCCGATGAGCAGTTGTCAAATTATTGCCAGAAACAAATTTCAGTTTTTTTCCACCAGGTGTCGCCACCAGTATGCAAAAGCAGGTGAAATACAATCTCAAGGGACATATCATAGCATGGTACCTGCATACCAAATTGGAGAAAAATCTGATGAGCGAAATCAAATTTAGATTTGACACGAGGTGGTGCTACCTGTAAGCACAAATGGGCGAAACGCAATCCTAAGCAACATCATATGTCATGATATATTCATACCAGATTTAAGAAGAATCTGACGAGCGGTTCTCAAGTTATTACCCGGAAACAAATCTGGTATTTCGCCACCAAGTGGCACCACCTGTAAGTAAAAGTGAGCGAAACGCAATCCCACGCAACATCTCCTGGCATGATACATGCATGCTAAATTTGAGGAGATTCCGATGAGCAGTTAATAGTTGAAAACAAATTTTGATTTTAACACCTGATGGCGCCACCTATAGGCGCAAGTGGGCGAAATGCAATCTCAAGCGACATCTTAGGTCATGGTATTACCCGGAGACAAATTTGGGATTTTGCCACCAGGTGGCGCCACCTGTAAGTGCAAGTGAGTGAAAGGCAATCCCATGCAACATCTCCTGGCATGGTAAATGCATGCTAAATTTGAGAAGAATCCGATGAGCATGCAGTTCTCAACTTATTGGCCAAAAACAAATTTCAGATTTTGTCATCAGGTGGCGTCACTTCCTGAGCAGAAGCGGATAACGCACTCCCAAGCAACATCTCATGGCCAGGTACAATGTATATGCATGCCTAATTTGGGAAGAATTTGATGAGCAGTTCTCAAGTTATTGCCCGGAAACCAAATTTCGAGCAACATTTCAAAGCGTTTCAAAGTTATTGCTTGCAGCACAAAAGAACGGAAAGAACCCTAATGGCGCCACCTACAGGCAGATCTTTCTGAAACGCAATACCAATCAACATCTTGTCACAAGGAATGCATATGCAACTAGATACAGTCGATCGAATACGATTGGAGGCATGCCTTTTGCATCTTTAGTAAAGGAAACATTCATCATTTGTGAAGAAAGTAAAAACGTAAAACTTAGGAAAAACATCGTTAACATGGCCCCATAAGATAACTTGAGGGTATCCACATACCAAATTTAAAAGAATCCATTAAGGTCCAACAGTTACTGTCCGGAAATGCAATGTTACCTTGGCCCTCAGGTAGCGCCATGTGTAGGCAGATAGGCATAAAAAATAATCCCAACCGGGATCTTGAAGCAAGATCCCTTGACATTGGAAATAGAAAATGTTAACTTGGCCTACAGGTGGCGCCACCTATGAGCAGATCGACAAGAAAAACAATACCAAGTGAAACCTTCAGGTAAGGTACATGTATACCAAGTTCATTATTAAGTATTAAAAAGTTATTGTCTGGAAACAATTTTAAATTTACCCCCAGGTGGCACCAACTATATGTGGATCGGCATGAAAAACAATGCCAAACGAGAAATTGAGGCGAGGTACCTACACACCAAATTTGGAATGAATCGGTTCAGGTTTTTAAAAGTTATTGTCTGGAAACACTTAACTTAGCTTTCAGGTAGTCCCCCTATCAACATGAAAAACATTCTCAAGCCAGATCTTGAGACAAGGTACCACCACACCAAATTTGGAAAGAATCCTTAAGGTTTTCAAAAGTTATTGTCTGGAGATGCAATTTAATTTGGCCCAAGGTGGCGCCACCCAGAAGCGGATTGGCAAGAAAAACAATTCCAAGCAAAAATATATACATGTAGACAAGGGATCCATTTACCAAATACAAAAACATGGGTCTGTGCCTGATAAATTGAAACCTTTTGGGGTTGTAATTATCCCAATATTGCAGACAACACACAAATTTCAGCTTCTGCCAAGATATATTGGAGATATATATGCTCAAACACAATATATGAGGGTCGGGCGAGGGCTAGTTTGGGAGATAGAGGGTGCGGCTCGGCGCCCTGGGGATGGGGACATGCTCTTCTTGAGGGTAGTGGTAGGTGTGCTGACATGAAAGCCATAGAAAGCTCCCTGTACATGAAACAACCACACTGACAACTGCATGCCATCATCTATCACAGTCCGAAAAACCACAAGGTGGAATTCAATTCAATTCAGGAAATTGATCATATGCACAGTGTGCACCCAAACTTTACGAACTCAGTTGTAATTAATATAGTAAGTTACACTGTGGACACAAATGGTTCCTGCAGAAGCTTTAGAGTAAATCATACGATGTGAGATGCAATTATTTGATAGCAAAATTGAAGAAAATGTTGTCCTTCATTTAAGATGACACGAAATTTAAGAAAAACAGGGGTTCGGTACTGCGGAGATTTCCCCGCCAGTTATTTCATATTATACTTCTGAAATATAATAAGGTTCATGCAAAAGCTTTAGGGTAAATCATATGATGTGGAATAGAATGATTTCATAGCAAAGTTGAAGGAAATGTCCTTCATTTAAGGCGACACAAAATTCAAAACTAACACAGGTTCGGTACTGCGGGATTCCCCCGCCAGTTATTTCATATTATACTTCTGAAAAAATATGGTTCCTGCAAAAGCTTTAGTGTAAATCATATGATGTGGAATAGAAGGACTGGACAGCAAATTTAAGAAAATGGTGTCCTTCATTTAAAGCGACATGAAATTCAAAACAGCGAGAAGCGGAAGAAAGAAGAACAAATGACAAACGCATTTAGGGATGCCTAATTATTAGACAAAGCATTTGGAAATTATCGCTTGTGAAGAATTTGAATGGAAACCACGGACATGAACAGAAGATTGGAACAAGACCCAGCAGTGGCGCCACCTTCAGGTGGATCTTGCTGAAACGCAATACCAACCCATGTCTGGTCACAAGGAGTGTATATGCTAAATTTCGAAGGAATCCGACAAATCTTTTGGAAGTTATCGCCTGTGAAGGATTTGAACAGACACAGACACAAAGACAGCAAGACCCATTTTAACTGGAACGGGCATGAAGAAGCGAAACTCAGTGGTGCCACCTTCAGGCAAATGTTACTGAAATCCAGTACGCAACCGCGTCTTCTCATAAAGAATGCGTGTGCCAAATTTCGAAAGGATCCAAGAAAGCGTTTGGAAGTTATCGCTTGTAACTGACATCCACGGACACAAAGAAGCAAGATTCATTTTGACCCAGTGGCGCCACCTTCAGGCAGATGTTGCTGAAATGCGATACCGACTGGCGTCTTGTCGCAAGGAATGCGTATGCCGAATTTCGGAAGAATCCAACAAAGCGTTAGGAAGTAATCATTCGAACAGACATGCACGGACATGCACGGACACATAGAAGCAAGAACCATTTTGACCCAGTGGCGCCACCTTCAGGCAGATGTTGCTGAAACGCGATACTGACTGGTGTCTTGTCGCAAGGAATGCGTATGCCGAATTTCGGAAGAATCCAACAAAGCGTTAGGAAGTAATCATTCGAACAGACATGCACGGACATGCACGAACACATAGAATCAAGAACCATTTTAAAGTCCCCGGCCGTGTTGCGGCGGGGGACAAATATACCAGCGAAGGCACGACGCTTATTATCCACTGTTTGCAGACTCAATTACTGTATCATGTATGGTGGTCTATTTGGGCCAAGTTTGCGTAGCATGGCGACTTTTAGAAACTCGCCGCGCGCCATTCGCCGGACAAACCACGGCGCGCGTCGACTGGCGACTTTTGACTTCTTGAATTCTCATGACTTTTTCTCAAGTGCGCATGCCCGGGGAGCATCAGTTATGTAGTTGCAATATCATAAATCACAGTCACGATCTCATAGAATTTGAGGAAGTAAAAAAGGAACAACAATATGGAAACTGTTGAAAGAAATACGTCTTTTCATCTTTAGAAATAGGGTCTTGATAGGTTGTAGGGTTTGTGACCCAGGAAATATCAACCCAATAAAGAGCCGCTCTAGGGATTAAAACAACAATAAAGGATCTCTTATACAAAGATATCGCTCGACTCTTTCACATAAAACTTACGAAGAGAGAAATTCAATCATTCAAAGAAAATGTTAGCATATTTTATTACTTTTGTAATCAATATGACGATGACGCTCAATTCGCTTTCTTAATATTTCATACAGCATATTAGTTGACGTTGCTTTTATCTTGTAAAACAAAATTCCCGCGTCGAGTGCTTTATTGTATTTTAAATAAGGAACAATTTCAAAGCGATTCATTATAAATATATATAGGCACGTATATAAAACGAATGAAGAAACGATTGAAAATGTTGTCTTGCATGGCGTTAATAAGAACTGAAACTTTTTAAAATATACCAACAGAAAATAACGGGAGTATGCAAGTTCTGCACAGAAACGGATAACGAGTATTTTAATAAAAAAATATTTGCATATTTGACTAAATTAGATTGCCCTATATGCTTATTGCATTAAAAAACAACTTGTTTCAAAAAACAACTATGCTAATTATTACAGATAGCTTCAAAATTAGTTACATAGCATCAGATGTAGCTGGAGAGTTCATTCATTAGAAATTATGTATATTTGTGCACGAGGAAGAGATTTAAAATTAAATTAAATGGCAGCAAGTTTCGAACAAAATATTCCGATAATTGATGCTCCCCGGGCATGCGCACTTGAGAAAAAGTCCTGAGAATTCCAGAGGTCAAAAGTCGCCAGTCGCCGCGCGCCGTGGTTTGTCCGGCGAGTGGCGCGCGGCGAGTTTTTCCTGGTTAAGAGATAGAGCGAAACTCGCCGTGTTTTACGGCGCGTGGCGACTGGCGAGTTTTTGCAGGTTAAGTGATAGCAGAAAGTCGCCAGTCGCCGCGCGCCGGAGAGGTCCACGGCGCGTGGCGAGTGGCGAGTTTCTAAAAGTCGCCACGCGACGCAAACTTGGCCCAAATAGAACACCATATCATGCTTCCATCACACAAAGCGTCGGATAGATTTTCTTGACATTTTCTACCTACTGAGATGCTGTCTTAGATTAACTTTAGTTCAGTCGTACACATTTATTGGATAAATTGACATTCATGGGAATGCAAAATAAAGAACTGAAAAAACGTCATCTGAAATACTGTCCATATATTTACATCAGGCAATCACGGTGGTGGTCAGCCATTCGAATTCAATTTTTTTCAATAACTAATGAACACACACATATGATAGTCTTGTAGGCCTACTTATTTCTGTTATTACGTATCATACGCCTTGAAACATAACGCATAGCCGGATGCAGACCCGAACCCACCGCCGCCCACCCCGAGCAGCACAAGCTCGTTTCTCAGGTTTGTTCAACTTACACCCTAGTGATGTTTTACCGGAAGCTGCTGATTGCGTCATGTACTGTTTTTCAAACTCAAAATATTGACAAGAAAACTTATTGCTGCAGATGCATCAATGCCGGCGGAAACGTTTGTAGCTTATAATCTGCGTATTACAAGCCGATTACGTGTGCAGCTGGTGAATACAGGTCACGATGCACCATTATGGTTAAAAAAAACAACGTCGATTTGTTTGTTTTCATTAAAGGTTTGACTAATGTAGTTCGCCGGAGTGTGGGGTTAGCCGGATGTTAAGTGCTTGCTGGCAAAATGTGCACAAGGATCGGATGTCCAACTGGGACTTTGAAAGTAATGTTCTCTGGTTGAGGTATTAAGTCACTTCATATAGCCTGATGTAAGAGTTCGCGTTGTGGCATTATATGGGACCCATCATCAAGCCACTATTTCTTTATTGCTGTGTGTCATGTAAATTAAGCCAAGATCGACTTTATATATGACTTTTCCGACTGCTAAATCAAGGGCGTAGACAAGTTGTGAAGTTTGGGGGGGCTTAGGGGGAGAGTCTGAGAGGGGGGTATCCCCCCTCGCAGCGTAGATTTTTTTTTGAAAATTGATGGTAAATTGGTGCTCACTGGGAGCATTTGAGCGGTAAAAGTTGAACTTTTTTTTTGCGAAAATCTCTATAACAGTGGCGATCATTCAATCCGGGGTTTGCACTATATTAATTCAAGTTATATCTTAGATAATACTATTTTGCCTAGATAGCAGGGGCGGTGTTTTGATGCGTGGATGACCGCATGAGTTCTTGTGGTCGTTCTGAAGTTGCCAAACTTATCAAAAATGTAAACTTAGGGGTCCTTTCTCCGAATAGTAGCGAAAAGTATCCATATTTATCATATTTACACCAGTTAACTAGTGACTTTGTGTCTGGGTTAGATTTTTTACCTATATTTCTAGGGTTTCTCTGTGAAAATTATTCGAGAGTTCGTATCTCTCGTTTGGGAATAAATAAATACGGAACAAATGACTGGGATCTCAATTAAAAAAAAGTTTATGGTGAAAAAGTTCTGAAAAAAATCTTTTCAGCCAACGTGTTGACCTTTTTCCTCCAAATGGGCGATATTTGATTGAATTGGAACATATTATTCGTTTCTCGTAGAAAATCACACGGGATCTTTGAGTCCGATATCGCCAAACTGTTGCGTTGTTCTGTGACCGATTGCAATTATTCTAGTCCTTCTGGTAAGCATTGTTGATTTTACTTCCCCTGTAATATGCAACAATTGATAAAGATATGTGACAAGTTAAACATTTACTTCTCTCCTATGTTTCCTTTTTGTTTCTTTCTTGCTTTCTTTCCTTTTTTCTCCCTTTTTGTTTTTTTTTTCTTTTCTTTTTGCTATTTTTTTTTGACGGACGTCAATATTTGGGGGGGCTGAAGCCCCCCCAAGCCCCCCCTTGTCTACGCCCTTGTGAATGACTGTTCCACTCTTTTGGGTGTAAACCTACACGTTATCAAGACGATATATGTTTGCACATTCTTGAACATTTGTAGACTTACACAAATCAAATTTCTGAACCTGATACTAAATTCAGTATAATTTTTTACAGCTCTCGAGCTAGCGTATCCAGAGCCCATGTGGTTACTTCATATTTTCCACATGAACATTTGAAATACAAGCGCGGCTGAGATACCGAGGCTACGCCATAGAGTCTTCTCAAATTTAGTGATATATACCGCACACTGATAAATAACAAATTATGATCGTAATGTGTAAGGTCTTTGACATCATGTCCCTTCCTTTACTTGTGCCTAATTCCGCTCAACCCGGGGTCTCAGTGACCGTATAAACAACGCCATATATAAGACCTTCATGATGTTTGCAATCACTCAAGCTAATGATTTTAGAAATGATTTGACGACTTGGAGCATCACGATATCTTGTCTGCATCATCGCAACTATTTATGTCTTGAATACAGAAGCTTGTATGTATACATACATGTAATTTAATTTATGCTGGTTGGAATTTGGTGCTAACACGGACTTAATTATGAATTATGTTTTATTGATTATGAACGCTGATATTCTTTATGGGAGAATGTTGGATAAGTCAACATGTTAACACGACCGCGTTGGATTTGACGCTTGTATTTATTCACATCTTCAGAATAAAATGACATCTTCAGAAAAACGTAACTGATTTGATGAGCAGCTTAAGTACGTCAAGCACGAAGAATTTTCGCGCCATTAAACGAAGTCCTAAATATATACACGACAGACCCGCCAATTCAAGATAGTATACAGGTAAATTCTTCTAACCAATTATCTTAACCGGATTGTCTACGTTATTGGGCTAAGAGTATGAAATGTTAACACGACCGCGTTCTTATGAATCGTCAATATCGAGACAAACTATGAAACACTGTTACAGAGAAATTCAACGCACATAATAGTTTGTTTAATGAACAACAAAAAATATATTTTAAGTATATCTACAAATAAGAGCGAAATAAAATTGGTAATTAGTATTGGTAAATATATATAGACCAGCAGGTATTATCACGTTTATTATCTTGAATCAGAATATAAAACTATACGAAACATAATTTCAGGTAAACTCAATATTTCATGACATGGAGTCCGCAATAGATTCCAAGGTGCAAAATACAACTGCCTCTGAGCTTGGTGATAGTATAGGGAAAGTATATGACAGTTTTCGATGTTCAGGTAATCTCATTCGCCAAATACACAGATAACAACAACAACAACAACAACAATAAAAACATAAACAACAGCATTGAGTATTGAAAGAGGAAGGCAAACTGATGAATCCCAGTTCCTCTGAAAAGAGGAACAAAGATCAATCACGCAGAAAGCGATGAGCATTTCCAACAATGTAGTTTTTACAGTAATTAGAACGCATATAAGGGAAGTGGGAAGAGGTGCCGACATACTGACAGTCACATGACTTCACAGTATAGTCTTCTGGTTAGCCTATTCTAAAACACATACCAAGAATCTAGCGATTCGTGATATGTGTTGTATCTCAGGTACGCTTTTACTGTTCATGTGGCAACTTGGATGACATGACCACACGGCCCCTAGCACCGGCATAAGCGGTATTGGATACAACTCGTATATTGGTAATTGGTGAGCTATGCCGCTGTGACAACTCGTATGCTGTGGATTGGTGAGCTGTATCTTCGTCAGATGAAAATGACGGCATTTAACACAAAGACTGTCTGTAAGGCCCGATGTCGACCCAGCTTGAACTTCCCACAATGCCAACATATATCAAACCAATAGGTATATTAAGCACAACATAACAAGGGCGATATGGAGAAAGATGCCTGCGTACTGACAAGAAGTCTTATGAACATACAGTCAAATGTTCTGACTGCATCATTTGGCTGTGCTCTTTTCTTCTGCTTTTGTTATGAGTGCGAGTACAGACGAGGAATAAACAATTATTCACTAACTTTATTTTCGGTATTATAACTGATCACAATTGACCCAAATGATTCTAGATAGACCCGTGAATAGGATATATTGTCTGACCTTGTATATTTACTGTTCAGGCAGTCCAGACAGTCAACGTCCGCATTTGACAAACATAATGCGTGAGTGAGTGCCATTGATATTGACACATATATAATGAATAATTAAAGATGTAATCAGCCTCAAAATCGATGGATTTTGTAAACTCTCTCCCGTCTGTTTTTTAGCAGCACAGTTTGCTAAAGCATCATAAGCATTATATTTGATGTTAGTGAGATTGCCAAATACAACAAATGCAAGAATATATTTGAAACTCTGCCCGCTTCGACGGGATTTCTCTTTCGCCGTTGAATATGTGCTGTGCGTAAAGAGGAAAATGACGTCACTGCGTGACGTGTGAGTGACGTAGCGACGCTCACGTATCTGAATGCTGAACAGCTGCAGCAATGGGATAACGTCATGGCTCGTGCCTTATGTTCGGTAGAGTGGCAGAGCATACGTAGGCAGAATGCACCACACGTGTAAACGCTTGTTGACACGGCCGTTGAAAACTATATGGCATGCCATGCCGTTTATTTTTAAAGACAAATTCCTTCTATTTTCTCGTGAATGGTGGAAGCATGTGTTTTTATTTTGTACCTGTCGTAACATATGTTTGGGAGAGATCGATTCCAGCCTACATTTGAGGCTGATTACATCTTTAATATTTAATATTTTTTCATTTACTTATCAGTGTCTCGCAATAACACAGGCCGGTGGATCCAGCCAATGAAACAAGCCTACATGTGCAAGTATCGATTTCAATGCTTGACTGGTAATTTGATTGGCTGAAGTCGGCTCTTATAAAACTCTTCCATGTCAAAAAGTACATTTATCATTTGATTGTACCACAAACATTTAATCATTCTATACAAATAGCCTTCTTCAAAGGAAGATAAAATTCTATTGAGTTTTCAATCAGCACTGTAGTGAAATTATTGTTACCTATCGTCAGTAGTAGCTGTTTCAATCTTGAATATGTCCAACGACTTTTTTCTGTGACACTCTCACCTCTGTCAGCAATCTCCGCCTATGACCACTTATTCGTTTTTTTTTCACAATACAGGTTTTGGTTTTGCTACAGTTCATTCAGTTCATATGGCACAAACTCATGGAAGATTGTTTGTTTTAAGTTGATAATGTGTAGTTTTGCTTTATTTCTTCAATCCTCAGTAATATATATCCTAGAACGATCCTTGTATAGTCCATAAAACATTCATATCCTACACGGGTGTTAGAGGCGTTTACACTGAAAATGTAAGTCATGTTAATTCTCTACAGAATTTGTACAACTGAGATCAAACTTCAATTTGAGTTCATAAAATTAGACAGGGTCGTGTGATATCAAGTGATTGATATTATGTACGGTACACTTGTACCCGTGGACGTGGGGCTCCCTGTTCAGTGTGGTACTCTGTTGTGCCCAGTGTCCCACCGTTTGTGGCGCTATCTTAGCCCTTCTCCGTCTGTTTAGTGTGGAATTCTCTTTGCTGAACACAGTGTCCCGCCGTTTGTGGTGCTATCTTAGCTTATCTTCTGTTCTGTGTCTAATGGACTGCTTCTTCGGCTGAAAAACACAGAATCATATATTGAACACCAAAGGTATACACAATTACTTGATCTACACCTGTGTGTTGTGTTCATCGTAAAGCGTGCGAGAGACGAGTGCTATGAAACATAGCTATTAGAACCTCGAGTATATGTTAACGTATAATGGTGCATATTTTAGAACATGGTTTTGATAACATATCGGCATTTTCTCTGTGCCCCTGTCTGTAACAGCAGAACCTACAGTTGATATTGGCTCTCCGTGTTCTATAACATACAGATGATGTGGACTTTCTGTGTTCTATAACATACCAATGATGTGGACTCTTCGTGTTCTATAACATACAGATGATGTGGATTCTCCATGTTCTATAACCTACAGTTGATGCGGACTCTCCGTATTCTACGGACCATACCACAGGATGATTTCTGTTACTGGCAGATTGAATCGGCACAATGCCAATATAGACATACTTTTTCAAATCTTCAGTTTGGCAACGGCGCCATGCTCATCATGGACAACAATCAGAAGCAAGGTTTCTATCACTGGCAGATTGAACCGGCAGAATGGAAATATAGGCCAACGGCACTCGAAGTGTTGGTCAGATCAATTTAAAATGATTCATCCATCTCGTACCTTCTCCCAAACTTCATTTTGGTGACTTGTAGACATGGCGGACAGTGAAGTGATAGGTCGGCATCGGGCCTCAAAGTTATTTGCTGCGAATGTGAACTTGCATTCAATAAATACTCCCTGGCAAAATGTGCACATGAACCGCATGTCAAACTAGGATTTTGAAAGTACTGTTCTCCGGTTGACGTATTAAGTCATTTCATATAGCCTGATGTAAGAGATCGCGCTGTGGCATTATACGGGACACATCATCAAGCCACTATTTCTTTATTGATGTGTGTCATTGTGAATTAAGCCTAGATCGACTTTCTCTACACACCAATCCGATCCGCGTGTTTTACTGTTTCAAGTTTTTAGTAACTCGCAGTTCAATCTCAAACATTTTGCTGCAGACGTACACATGGTACAGGTGAATAACTTGATCATGTATGGTCATCGATTTGGTCTCTCAGCCGTAATAAAATAGTACTAAAGGACATTTATTCGATGAATTCATTATAACAGAATTAATATTAATGTGTTAACTACGAACGGGTGATACAGTCCTGTCGTTTTACGATATGAAACTAGTTGGATCACTCCACGGCACGTCTGTGAAGTATGGCTCGAGAAAACACCTGTTACTCGTCCAATATCAAGATGGCCGCTCCCATGTTTACCGAATTCAGATATCCGGCGGCGCTGCGCCGCCGGAAATAATCTAATTTTGGGAGAAACAACTTTTTTCCGTACGCTAGCTCCACCGAAGTGATAAAAATAAAAATATCTGGCGGTCACATAATTCACCATTTTCCAACAGATGATTTGAGAGGGCGATTACATCATCGCTCTGAATATTTGTATCTAATATGCTCAAGTCGGTGCTAAGGTCCGTGTGATCTTGTCATTCAATATGTACACATGAACTGCTACAATAAAAGCGTTGCTGGGATGCAAATCATCAAAGAGATAACTTTGGTTCTTGTGATGTTTTAGAAAAAAACAGTCAGTATATTTGTCTGTCGAGTCATATCACTTCTTATCAGTATTCCGGCATCGTTTTCCACCAGGCTTTTAATGTTACGTTTAATGGCACATTTTTCTGCAGCAGCAGAATGAACATTTCTCAATATATTATGACTATGTAAAGTCATAGGGGATAGGAGAATTTCTCTGACCGGCAATTTGAAACGTAAAATAGCAATATAGGCCTACTCTTTTATACAACACACACTGATTATTTTCTAATTCATGCTGTATTCTCTCTAATGCAGGTAACTTTCTTCCGAACCAATTCGTAACATATGAAGACGAAACGCAATTGCTTGGGTGTACGCAGTCCTCACTTTGCTCCTCCAGACCGCATGCTATAAACATGACCGTTCAAATCTACATAATGGTTATTATTTCCAAGCTAAGCGGGGTTAACGAGGAACGTTCGTGTAATCAGTGTCAAAGCGATGTTAGGGAGGAACGTATGTGTAGTCCAGTGTCAAAGCAGGGTTAGGGGTCAATGTATGTATAGTACTGTCTCAACATTCGGACCCCAGCTGGGTTTCAATTCTTGAAAACCTCCAAGACTGGACATATTAACCTGTTGGTGTACGATCAACCAGTCGTCTCTCTATCACGAACCGGTCAACGATTTGTGAGATATGTAAGAGCTGGGAAAATTTACGAGGTCTAGCCACTAAAACGCAACTATAAAAAATCCTCCCACGGCACCTCACATACAAACTAGAATACGGAGGATTCTATGGCGTAGCCTCGGTATCTCAGCCGCGCTTGTATTGCAGATGTTCATGTGGAGAATATGAAGTAACCACATGGGCTCTGGATACGCTAGCTCGAGAGCTGTAAAAAATTATACTGAATATAGTATCAGGTTCAGAAAATTGATTTGTGAAAGTATGTAGCGGGGTTGAAGGATTTATTGAACTGTCCGACAGGAATAATTACACTTTTAAATATTAAAATTTTATCTTGTGATAGAATTGACACTCGATTAGAATGATTAGTTAAGCTTCTCATGAATTCCACGGAAGAGCGGACATCGCTAAAAACAGACCTTTTTTACAGAAACTTCACTCCAAATATTTTGGTTGGCAATATATTGGCATGCGTTTTTTTCTATTCGCTTCCTATAATCTCCGGGAACACACCAATAACACAGCAGACTTGCTTTATGCGTTTGCAAATTACTTTTTCCAACAATTTTACCTGACCAACTCGAGAAATTCTGGATTCAGCAAGGAATTTAACAAAATTTAATAAAATCTGCAGCGAAAGATATCCATTGGACACGAACAGTTTACATTGGACAAAATGGCAGTTCAGAGTCTTAATTTTTGATAAGATTGATAAATTCATTCTATGAATAATTTTTTGGAGAAAATGTGTCGAGATTTATAATGCGCACTCATGATTCCGTCACGAAATCTGGTGATTCCACCACGGACTAGTTCTAACACGTATGATGACCAAATCAACTCATTTCTTATGACAAGAAAAATTTAATGTCATCGTCATTGGGTATTCTGTATGTTAGTATGAGATAGGATATTAGAATAATCAGACCAAAACAAAGCCGCAAGAAATTAGACAAGCCACTCTACTCAAAATCGTGTCCATTTCCCTGTGATTCCTTCACGGTCCACAGACGAAATAACAATAAACCAGCAAGATTTCACGGGAATTTCATTATCTGAAAGGCAGGGGAACTCAATTATAAACCACAGAACGTCTACTTGACATAAAAAGTTCTCTAACAGGCGCTTTTACCCTATCTGGCCTGGGCTTTTTGGGACCTGTTCAGGCTTGGGGGGGCGTAAATAGTTATTTTTCTTACCCCTTGAGCTATGGTGCTGAAACTTACCACACTATACCCTTGGGTCAGGCTCTATCAGGAAATGTACAGGATTGTCACATTTTCTAGTAGATCTTCCCACGGACGGATAAATTATTCTACCTCTGAAAACATATTTCCGTCTATACGAATTGTATGGGAGCTAAAGCTAAACTTCATACAAAATTGTCTGTTTGTTTAGCAATATATTTCGGCGAATTCTTCTGACAGGTAATTTTGTTGGGTGCGTTTGTTGCTATGATGCATGACCTATAATAGGATACCAAGTATTATTCAGCAATAATCATAATTGTGATCCCATCAGGCTGTGTGATCTTGTGATCGACATGTACGTCTGATATCCCGGCAAAATTGTAGATCTAAGTGGGGAAAGAATCGATATGTGTGATACACGCCAAAAGTATTGTAAGAAACAATGACACAAACGTGAACGAAATATCTGAATGTTTTACAAATAACGACGACTGAGTGAGTAAATATGATTGAACGTCGTTTTTAGCACCATATCAATCACATAACGACGTTTGGTTTATATTCCTTTTAACATCTGGAAACCACACGGATAGAGTTTTCAAATAATCACTAATACGAGAATGTGATCGAAACTTTGTTCCAATTTAGCACATTTCAAGGCAGTTCCGTATGTAGAGTATATGGGTACGAGGACGCTCTAATATTTTAAGTTTGTCACTGAGAACGTCGACTTGGACACCAGGGATGGAGCATAACCGTATATACAAACATCCCTCATGGATTAGTACCATGGTTCCAACCAAATCATTATGGTTTTACCATAGTTTACTTAGTAAATCCATTATTTTGTCATAGCTTACATGATAAAACCCTCAATTTACTTTCTATAAGAGTTAATGCATCCAGAATCGCCGTTTGCCGTTCTTATAGAAGAAGTGACACTAACCTTATACGGTTCGATGGAAGATTTTCTATAAGAAAAATGAGCGAGCTTTGAGACTGGTCATTAGAAATAAAACACCGGTTTCACAGTTATCAGCAAATTCGAACATGGAGCTGTTTTCGGAAATCAATCGAATAGACAGATGTAATTCTAGGCCTGCCATACAAATTAAAAGTAGGTTCGTAATGGATAGCATCTAAAAGATATATTTTCCTCGTACTTTATGTGTACAATTACTATCAAATGGTTTAAAAATTGTTGCGTGTCTAACTTCCGCCCAGGCTTCGGCCAAGTCACGAGAATGCAATGGACAATAAACAAAATTACGATTGTTAAAGTCGATTCACCTTGTCTACTTCCTCTTTTAAACAGTAGTCTGCAGCATCCACAAGCAGCTGCGAACTCCCGTCTGAATTGTTCTGGAAGAAAAAAGTCAATATATAAAACGTCTGTCTACGCCTTTCTCTAAGGTACATCCAATGGCTTCTGAGGTCTACCATGCCGTGTGCGTCCTTCCGTTCGTGTGTGCCACTGGATTCTTGTCATTGGGTAGTGATATAGTGACATGATCTTAGATATGTGCCTTGTGAGACTGAAAGGGGTGAAACTGCATGGAAATGAGAGATGCTACGCCGTGGTGTGATGGGGTGCGGAGCCGGTGACTCAGGTGGGAGTGACTGTACGGGGGGAGGGGGAGGGCAGAGACGACCCCTAATGCGCTAATGCCCTTTCAATGTGTAAAAACCGTTTGAACAGTCGCAATCAGAGACATCTGTTCATGTCCGGTTTAATATCGCCAGGTATTTACCACAATATGTTTAAAGCCTAATACCAGTACGGTATAGCCAATCAGGGGTTTTATTCCTGGCGAGCTCGAAAAGAGAAATTTCATAACGCCCCTACCCGAATACACGCATGCGAAGTGATATCGCACCGTCGGTACCGCAATTGTCTTATCTCTTATCTGCCCGTATTTGACCCATATTCTCTCCTACATTGATGGCTTCTCTATTTCAAGACACCAAACGGATACCAGAAGCATAATCTTTTTAGCCTCAGCAGTACCCTGTAGTGTCCAACCATTCAATCTGACAGGTCCACTTTTTTTACCAGCCCTACTGCAACCACCTCGCTGTGGGTCTAATGACACCCCAGCCATCAATCAGATTTTTGGACTGGATTCGGGGCCGCGCGCTCATCGCCGGAAGTGAAATCATATATAGTAAAATAGATGTTTGCCATACATGTCGGTTAATTTTCAAGTGTGCATAATACCTCTGTTGACCTAGCGTTAAACGAATTATATGGAAATTATTTTGCTTGTTTATCTGGACAGAATATATGAAAAGTAGTTCGCTCATGTGCAAACTGAAGAAGTTGTTCGGCCGGATTCAAACTGAACCGTGCATACGTGGGTTTTCCCCTATACCAATCTAGCCCCAGAACTCACGTTTGCTGCGAAAACTGACCTCTGGCCTAATGGATTTCTGGAAGCGGAAACGGAAACGTCGCACCTGTTTGTTGACTTTCTTATTTATTCTATTTTTTATGTGTTTTGTACTCTGTCCCAAATGGGATGCTCAGTACAATAAAGAATCTTATCTTATCAAGCGCACTATTAATTTTCGGCGGAACCAATCTCGCATTCGTTTATTTCCGTATTGGCGGGAATTAGCCCAGTTGCTGAGTTCTGGGGATAGATTGCTATTATTCAACTAAACATAGAAATAGTTTTGTAGAATTTGAATGAATTATGTTCGTTTGGTTAAACTTAACTGAATTTCACAATAAAATGCGCCCGGATATCTCGATTATCAAAGGCACTATTTCACAGCCGGCTCACTGCGTGATCGTCGTACGCTCCCCACCGGTGGGGATTTGTGCGTTCTATGTGAGAGGCTTGTTCCGCTAATACGGAAATAGCTGAACGTGAGATTGCCCCTATACGTCATAGCAAAGTAGTAAAGGTCAGCTTCCGCTATTGGAGGCAGGGATGATAAATGGGCCTGTGAAATGGAGCATGTGCTGTGTGGAGGATGTCTGGAATGTTCGATAACAATAAAAAGCTTCAGCCAATCAGAGCCACATGATGGTTCATTCCTCGCGAGCTCGCCAAGCGAATTGTCATAGTAACGTGAAATTGACAATTAAAAAACGAGCTCCCTGATCGGAAACCCGTTTTTTTTTTTATCTCGTCGTGGTAGAAGTTAGCTGTGAAAACAAAATTCAGGCTGTTCGACTGCAAACAGGATGCAAACAACTTCGGGAAAACGATGTTACCGCCCATTGTACATCACTGTAAACTGTTGATCTGTTCTCTGTTGCAAGGCACCAAATACACAATGATTATTGGATGTATGACATGACTGGTACCCTCGTGTCTCACAGCGTCATGGGAGAGAACCTACCAGGGTTACCTCAAGAATCTAGAACTGCCAGTAATACGGTTCTGGCTCTGTTGTGTCAGATATCAATATTTTGTATATTATTATTCTATATTTAGGTGTCTGAAACATACTTTCTGCCTGCTTTGAAAAATTCCATCATTCGACATAGCGCATGGACATGAACGTGCACGTGGTTGCTCCTCTAAATACTTTCTTCGTGGATATTTTGTCGATAAATCATTAGGTTATTATCGGGAAGCGAGATTTGTTTTTATAGAGGAAGTGATTCACTTTCGTTTGCTCGGTTTTTTACGGTAGATTGATTATAGCGCAGGTAAGCTGTAGCTATTCCCCACAAGAAAACGTTCAAAGGGATCTTTGTTTAACTAATTTGTTATAAAGTACAAGAGAAATTTGGAACGGAAAATATATTTTCTTGGAAAGTACTACTATTTTTATGATCTGAAAAAAATAAAATAATGAAACAATAACCCATTTCATTACTTGGGTTGGAGTGGGGTGGGTATGTTTAAAGGAAATCAGGGCATAGAAATAAAAATTCTTACTAAAAATATATGAAATTCCGGAAATACTAGTACATTCCAAATTAATCTAATACTAATTGATAAAGTAAAGATCCTTTTCCATGAGGACGATAGTTGTACAGCTGATATGCGCCTTTCGGCGATTTCCTATTTCGGTTGATATTCGGTTGATACTCACTACTCATGAAGTTGTAGATAATAGGGTTCATAGCACTGTTGACGTATATCAACAGATGAGATGCAGTGATCAGCGCCATAGCCGTATCTTGGTGCATTATATTTACCAGATCAGTCATACTGCAGAAACAAAACAAAATAAAAATGAGTGTCACATTTATAGATATAGCAAAAATATTACAAATCTATCAAACCAATAAACTTATAAAAATAAAACAGAATCGGTCAAATTTAAATTAGCACGTGAGAAACATATACATTCAGTTTATACTTGGCACGGAGTTGCTATCAATTTAATTAACATCGTTTAAGAAATCGTATGATTCTTCAATTTCATCGCTTGAGAAATCGTATGATTCTTCAATGAAATGCAGAAAACTAGATTCTATAACACTTGCGTCAATAACATCGAGCCAACCGTGCATTCATTACACATTTTAGCACGGTTATGTGAAATCAACACGCATCAAGTGCAGGTGTTCATTGAGAGATTCCATTTCATATTGTATTCTGCTATGTACACAGCTCTGTACGCACACAATACCTGTAATAAAGATCCCTACTCTAGAGGTAGTCATCGTTAAGTGTTATCTTTATCTTAAAGAGAAAGACTAATAATATACAATATATACATGAGCAGCAGGGGGAGTGAATCGACTTTTTTGTATAGGTTGAGGGAAGAGCAAACAGCGTGGGGGTGCCTAGAGGACCTCTAGCGGGGGGGGGGGGGCGTTTTCTGTGGAATCTGTTCGTGGGCGCATATTATGTAGAGCCTTGGGACGGCCCACCACCCTTGCCGGCCCAGTCTCTACGCTGCAACTCCCACATTAAACATACAGAATCGTTGGAGATACCAGAGATACGATGAAGGGTAAACACACATGCCAGTGGCTTAAATCGAGCTCCACGGAGCTCTGCGGTCGGTCTTGTCTGGGGGATCACTGTAAGATTTACCTTGCTCGGCTCCGAAGGGGCGATGGCACAAAGCCCTGCCTCGGGTGCGGGGTAGGTGTTTCAAACCGCTTCTCAGTGTGCCGAGGCTGTGGATATGTAAACGAAAATGTTAAGGCCTGGCGGCAGAAGCAAAGGTTCTTTCAGGCTGAGTTTCGACGCCTGGCTAAGATAGACCCCCACGTAAATTCCATTTAGAGAGATCTGTCATCACAAAGTATACTCTAAAGATGAAGACAATCAAAGAGCTACGCGTATTAGCAAAGCAATATGATTTGCCTTCCACGGGCAACAAAACCGGCCTCATTAGGGCGATTGCCGAGGCCCGCGCTGCCGAGTTTCGAAAGAGAGTCGACCGGGCGCTAAAAAAGGGGAGGATTCCCGC
Organism: Hanleya hanleyi; assembly: GCA_036873755.1. Lineage (NCBI taxonomy): Eukaryota > Metazoa > Mollusca > Polyplacophora > Lepidopleurida > Hanleyidae > Hanleya > Hanleya hanleyi. The sequence continues at coordinate 850 of JAVTVY010017450.1, read as the reverse complement.
CCTGCGAGGTGATGTGGAAGACTTCCGCAAGAAAGGACAGCGCGCCCGTGAGCTGCGGCAACTCGACGACGAGGGTACGGCCTCGCTGCGGGCCAGAGCCTATGCGCAGCGGGTGCGAAAGAAACCTAGCGAGCGGCTCCCGCACCTGCGTCGAATTATGGGAAGACTTACACGGCCACACCGTTGGGGCGAGTGGCCCAGGCCTCTAGCCCGTCGAATCGTCCGGGAAGGTCCTGAAATTTATGCAAAAATGCCAGCCCAAGAAGGGTCATTTATCGACCTGGACACCCAGGTTCCTCCCCTGGTGCGACTCCCGGCCGGCGAACCGTGGGTTCGCATAATTGATGACGTCAAAGGTGATTTCGAGGTCGACGGCGCCGCCGTAGTCTTCTCTACATGGTGGTGGAGGCCCGAAGCTGAGGTCGATTATAAACATGATAGCGTCGAAGAAGCCAAGGCCAGACTTATGCTCCAGGACGCTACCATGACAGACGAGAGAGCGGCAAGGCTCCTCGGGGCCCTTCCAGGGGATGAATATATCATGAGGATAAAGTTCCTGCGTCGTCTAGATGAGGTGGGGTGGGTCGTGGAAGACAAGTTCGACCCAGTGAGGACGGAGAGAAAGAAGGGAGAGGCTGTGGTCGTGCTTACCCGAGTCACTGCGCCTGGAGTTTTGACAGGAATCGACGAGGTCTACTACAATAATGCCTACCCTGTTAGTGCAGTCGTTTACGGCCTCTATCCTCTCAGAGAGCCAGACCTTGTTAATTTGGCCCCAATGAGAGATGGCGACCTCAACTGCGTTGCACAAAGAGTGGTGGAGCATTTCGAAGGTGCGCTCAGGGGTCAG